>CAUDMG010003561.1:685000-727500 GCA_958450375.1 Homarus gammarus | reverse complement strand
GTTCTTCTGAGGGAAAGTGAGGGACGTGCAGTTATTGTCCGTGAAGGAAGGTACACCACTAAATAGGAGCTTTATGCCGAGCTTTCATTTGTATTATAGGCGGGATCTTAATGGCTCTATTTCGTGTTTGGGCCGCTAGGAAACTTCCTCTCTTCGGGAGGACTGTTTAACTTGGCCTGGTTGGGTTCTCTGTTGATAGTAGTGAGGTTGCGGACAATGTTAATGACGGTACGCATCGTCCGCGGAGGCTTCTGGAGCACTGCTTTACTGTCAGAAGTGACGACATATTCCCCGTTGGAGATGGGTGAGGTGGAGATGTTCTCGCCCTCCTCGGCGTGCACGTGCCAGAACAGTAACTTGGAAGGCCGTCTTGACCTCACAGGTTCGTTGACCCACAGCGACCTGAGATACGTCAGTAACCTCTCCCACCAGGGGAGACGCTGTCGCTCAGCTGCTATATTATTCAAGGTCGTGATCGCCTCTAGTACGAACTGCCTGAATTCTTCGTATTGGGGTTCTTCTGGGATGCTTGTCTTTCTCTCTTTGTTTGGGGAAGGTGTGGACACTACCGCCGCATCTGTTATCTCCTTTTCTATCTTGGCGGGAAATAGATTCTTCATGGGCAAACTTTCTATGGGTTTTTGAGGGACTGATTCCACTTTGGTAGGCCCGGGAGTGACCGTGGACGACCGCTGCTGTAGTCGCTGCAGCAGACGTGGGCGAGGTTTGACAGGCCAAGCCTTGCCCTCCGTCTGGACGCTTGTAGGCTCTAGTGGAGTCACCGCGTTGGGTTTCCATTGTTCATAGTTATGCTCGGTAAAGTCGGACGCGCTGTCTCCTGGTGCAGAAAATTGTTGTAGGTTCACTTCTTCCATGTGTCGCACGGAGAAGGAGTACATGACTTGGTGTGGAACACATCAACACCTGGCAGTAAGAATGGGGGCATGGCGGGGCGGGGTGGTCAGCACCCCCAGGATGCATTGTGAGCTCATCCACATAAACACGTTTCAGTCTGGTGGCTCCATGAAACCTCTTGGTATCCGTAGTCCCAGTTATCGCTGAGGTTAATTACTGTACTCGCAGGGATTTCATTTAGTTGTCCGTCGTTACTGTGAACAACTGGGATATTCAAGTCCTTCGCTTTTCACTTAACATCCAAATGTAAACACTGGAACTCTTGGTACACCCCCACGAGGCCATCACAGCTCACACACCACAACCCTAGTCACCTTTCAGTTGGTTTCTTCCCAAGTGTTCGATTCCTGATTTGTTTTCTTTTTTGGGTCATGACAGAAGTTGAAGAGTCAACATTAATTCTTGTCTTTGGAATCTAACAGCTCGAATTCGTGTCTGAAGGGCAAGGAAGCTTTAATCTGTGTTTGTATAGTGCGACAGTTCTATTTCGTTTCCACTTAGACAAGCACTTCTAATACGTATTCTCACAAAGTATACAAACACACACGAGCTGAACTCTCACGTAGAAAATCGGGGATTAATCTGTATTATCGCCTGCAGGAGGTAGTACTTGCGGAGCAGAGCGAGGAAGGGGAGTGTGACAGCCCAGTGCGTGGCGGAGTGTGGACAGTATGTGTACTGCCGGGGACGTTGGCAGGGCGGAACTACCTGATGTGTTTTGACTGCGTTGCCTTAGTGATTAGAGCTCTCACTCACTCACGCACTCACTCACGCACTCACCACGCACTCTCCTCAGCATACTCTTACTCCGCATTGAAAGAATTGAATAAGAATGAAACCCAAATGGGCTTTAGATACGAGATTGCAGATTGTAAATAAGTTGGTATGCGACAGTGGACCCACAGCGATTTCATTCCAGAGATCCGATCAATATGATATATAATTCACAGTACCGACACTACTACTGGGTATGTATCAGGTGTCATCGACTCTACTGCAACTTGCAAAGACCCCCTCCCCCCAAAAGACAAGATTCCTGTACGGAAAACGACCCACCGAAAATGACCCACCATAAACGACCCACTAAAGACAACCTGCCAAAAAAGACCCACTTAAACACGACCCGCTTAACACGACCCACCAAAATCGATCTACCAAAAAGACCCACTAAACATGACTCACCTAACAAGACTCACCGAACAGAACCCAATAAACACATCTGACAATTAATAAAAGCTTGTGATTTTTCCCCGGTTGTGTTTTATCTTAAGTGGGATTTTCTTTTGTGATATACCGACAGGAATTTCAAAACGTTTAAGACTAAGTAATTAATTATGTTATCGCGTTGGTTTTCCTGTATAGTTAAGACCCAGCTGTACGTATTGTTATCTTCTATGAAGCTTACGAACAAAGAGCAGGATATAAGTCACGGTCAGTCTTGAAGTAGAACACACACACACACACACATACACCAGTATATCAGTCTAAGTAAGTGGTCATCAAGTAAAATCAAGGAATTTCAGACTAATATGTTTACCCATTCGACATGGTATGTGTGTGTGTGTGTATGTGTTTGGGGTGTGTGTGTATGTGTGTGTGGGGTGTGTGTGTATGTGTGTGTGTGGGGGGGATAGGGGGGCGGTCTACGCAACAGCTAACATAAGATCAAAGTTTCTAACACGCCAAAGTATTTCCTAACACAGAGTTCTAACACGGGACAAGCCTATGAATACAGATGGATGCAGTTTTCATAATAATTAATAATTCTAACCGAAAAAGAATTGTTCACCGTGTAATGTTCTGTATTCTGAGAAATTCTTAAAAGAACTGGTGACGAGAGCACACAGCCGTCTACCCTCGCCATGACACGCGCTCACAGAAGACAAAAAAATGAATTAATACACTGTGACTCTCCGTGAATGTAACTCAGTGTTATAACTTATGTAAATGTTATAATGTATTACAACGTTTCCACAACTAAGGTCTTTATAATGTATTATTACGCTTCAGTAATCAATGCTATAAGGTGTTGCTGCGTTTGGTCATTTTATTCTTATTTTTGGTAGTTATTGTAATTTTATTCCTATTTTTGGTAGTTATTGTAATTTTATTCCTATTTTTGGTAGTTATTGTAATTTTATTCTTATTTTTGGTAGTTATTGTAATTTTATTCCTATTTTTGGTAGTTACTGTAATTTTATTCCTATTTTTTGGTAGTTATTGTAATTTTATTCCTATTTTTTGGTAGTTACTGTAATTTTATTCCTATTTTTTGGTAGTTATTATAATATTATTCCTATTTTTTGGTAGTTACTGTAATTTTATTCCTATTTTTGCAAGTTAATGTAATTTAGTTTGAGGTAGAAATCTCAAATCATTATTGACAAGGGAGAATGAGTGTGAAAAATAGATGATGGTGTGTGTTGGCGTGACAAATTGATTGACGTAACATGAATACAAAGTGTGTAGTAAGTAGTTGTGATGTGTAGAGCGCTGGCAACTGTCTGGATAACATAACAGCGCTAGTAGAAGGGGGGAAGGGGGTGTGTGTTGTCCCTACCTCACACCATCCACACAACTCTTACGATCCTGTATGAGAGAGAGAGAGAGAGAGAGAGAGGAAAGAGATGGTAGGAGAAGAAATAGAGAGATAGAGAGAGAGAGTTGAGTAATATACCTATCTACAACTCCGTCCGTTCTTTTATGATAAACACGCTTAAGATAACACAGACAAAAGAAAGTGTTGAATCGTTCTTAACACTGAGTAGACAAAAGAAGATTTATTTAACACTACTTTTATTTTTTCGGGACAAAACTCAACTGAAACTCATACCATAACATAGCACAAGTTAAGGGACCAAATAAAATAGCACCGAGATTATACCTATAAATTATATATCACTTTAACACCAGATAAAGTTAATAGAAGGGTATATTTTTCTATACCATTTTTCTACCTTAATTTTGTCCCCTAATTGGTGCTAAATGATTTATCTCGTTAATGTTAAATTTTTATGTAATTGTGACGTTATTGCACGTTATTTGTGTGTGTGTGTGTGTGTGTGTGTGTGTGTGTGTGTGTGTGTTTGGTGTGTGACAACGTGTAGAAAGCTATAATATATAATCTGTATCATCATCATCATCATCATCATCATCATAAATTCCCCCATGTACTTAAGTGTCTTTCTAGATACACTACATGATTCCCTTGGCCTATTCTTACTCCTAGGTTAACCTATTTCTGCCCTTGGGTTGCCCTATTCTTGCCCATTGCCCCCCAGTATAAACCAACCGTAGTCTTCATTAGAGAGAGACATATACGATCATTTTAGCTCATATATAACGGTAAAATATTTCTAGGTTATGAACATTAAATAACTCAACCCGGATTCAGATGATCAATTGTTTACAGATATTCGGTATCTGACAATGTTATGGTTAATGGGGGTAATAACAACAGCTAGCTATGGATATATAGTGAATACATACATACATACATACATACATACATACATACATACATCACGTCTTGACAGTAAGAACACTAAGTATTTTTCATGTATGTGCTACACAACCAAGAGAGAAACTGGCATTCTCTTTAAATAACCTTTGAAGGTAATTGAAAGCTGAGAAAAACTAATTTTTATCAGTTATCTGTCTAGAGTAATTGTTGTACACATTTCAATCCTTCAATCAGTAATGTATGGTAATCTATGCACACCCGAGGTCTGGCTATATGTAGTACTGTACCTCACATCTCATAGAAGAAACACCAGTAGGAACATTGTACAGCGCCTGTGCTCCCGGTCGTTTGGACAAAGTTGTTTGATGTTAAAAAAATGAATAAATGTTTTTAGCAACAGCGTACAGAGGTAAAAAATGTTAAGATGATTGGTGCGTGTGTGTGTGGGGGGGGGGGGGGGGGGGCACTTGTGTGTGTAGACTATCGTGTGACTACTTCACATATAGTATATATATTAAGTTATTGTGTCAACTAAATTTCTCGTTGTTTGAGTGATAATTCACTTTAATCTTAGTAGTTGGATGTACTTCACCAGCCACTACCTGTGCTGCCTCTCAACTTGGACTGATCACTGGTGTACACGAGACAGCTGCGTCAACTCAGCAGGTGTGGATATATTTCATCTCGACAAGTACCTGCTGTAACGCGAGTACTGGCGCTCATAACCTCGTCTAAGGCTTCACCATCCTGCTGGTCGTACATTACTGGGTAGTTTATTACCATTACTTTATTAGTAGCTATCCACTCAGGAAGTGTGACACATGTTGGGCGGGTCCAGGAACTTGTGGGGGAGGGGAGGGGAGGGGAGAGAAGGATAAGTAACTGTCTTTGTATCAAGTCAAGAGTGACGACTCAAGGCTCCTGTGACCTAGAAGCTTTAATGAGCATAACGTATCTAGGCAAAGACAAACTTAGATTGAGCTACGGTAACTTCTCCGCTGTGGGTCTAAATGACGTGTCTCCCGTGCCTGTTGAGCTAATAAGAGTGGAGACAAACTTGGGTCACTATCCCTCGCTAGAACATCACGACAGGAGTCTGGCTTACAGCGAACAGGTAACCCTTTAGTCCCTCAAGAGGGCTGGTCAGGTGGTCCAGTAGTACCTCTTTTTGCACTTTACTTCCACGGAAATACTTAATATATAGACAATATTTTGTGTTATACCACTGCGCCATAACCTTTGACACCATCTCATTATAACTCGGTCTTTCCCTCGGATTACTTCAACAGACTTGCAGATATTACACCGACAGATCACCAACAAACTCAGTCAACCATCGGTATGAATCTGTGTGTCTTAAGGTATTCGAACCCATAAAGCTCTCAAACAGTCTTCTAGCAGTACGTCATTCCGTTTTCCATAATGTTACCGTGTAAATATTGTAATATTATCAGTTTTATTAATATTTGCCCTTGTGACTCACATATTATTTTATAAAATGTCTGTTTCGAGTTTTGAACTGTTCAAAATAAACTGAACAGTAGTGGGAGTAAAGTACAAAAGGGGTAATAATCACTGCTAATACCCCTTGTTCCGTACACTCCTGGACCTGCTGTTGTTAATACCAAGACTATTATATTGATTAGTTCTCACTATACCACTCACACTACCACATATATCTTATACAGTAGCCTATGTATCACACACATCACCGCCGACACATACACAGATGCGGGCTTATACGCCACTGTTGACATGTGTTGTTTATCCAAGAAAAAACGTCGTTACTGTTCATAAATCCTTCTTACCATCGACCCGCCCGCCAGCCATTTATAGCCTAACCTAGGGAGCTGCTCTAACCCCCCCCCCCCCCCACCTTTACTCGGTTAAAACAGAAATACAAATAATACAAACAAGTTTTGTAATAACCGAAGGACATAGCAATAAACTACATAAAGTATCGTTTTGCTCATGTTGACACAATTCAATATGGCCCTGACACAAGAACAGTCATCGACCAAACATCTTTATGATAGAGTCTTGGTATAAGTTTGACGCCATATTGGTCCCTTTATGAAGTGAGTGGGTAAAATACGCTGTCATAACCTCAGTTCGGTGTTAAATTGAGCGGACGAACGTTAAATAATTCGGTTTGTTGACTGGTACACAGTGGCAGGGATCACAGCACCAGTTATGAGTCACGGTACCAAACTGATCCCGAATCTTCATCATCCGAACCCCAGGCCTCGGGGATTTAGTGGTTCATATCAGGTGTTCAAGGTTGGACCGTACGTGTGTGTGTGTGTGTGTGTGAAAGGAGGCGTTTCTTTTACACACACACACACACACGTACACCCACACACACACCATCATCATACCAACCTCGACCACTTATCATAATCACTAGAGAAACTGTATCAATAAACACCCAAAACTTAAAAATAAAACTCATACAAAATATACCGACAAAACACTATCATCACTCACGAACTAAAACAAATAACGTTACTATATTATTATTATTTTTACATTTACTTCACACAGTATAAAGTTAAGTTATATTTCCCAACATGTGGATTTAGCTGATGATTGCAGAGAGACTAGCGAACATATACACAGGTCCATGGTAAAAGAACTCTTGAAATATTGAATGTTTACATACTTTAAACGTGGGCGTGCCATCTCGATGACTCTGTGTTTGCGGTGCCAATAAGTGCCTCCATGCTTCAGGTTTAGAAAGATATATACAGTATTTGTTAATTTAAGTATTGCACCATATGTAAGAAAAAATATATTTATGTATGTATGTATGTATGTATGTATGTATGTTTGTATGTATGTATGTATATATGTATGTATGTAACGGTGTTTGGGTGTATGTCAACGTTTGTGTGTATGTCAACGTTTGTGTGTATGTCAACGTTTGTGTGTATGTCAACGTTTGTGTGTATGTCAACGTTTGTATGTATGTCAACGTTTGTATGTATGTCAACCTCGTCTGCGTGTGTATTAACGATTGCGTGTTTAAGTTCCATATTGGACGCGGTATCACGGAGCTGCAGTAAACATGGAAAGACGTCACGCAGCTAAAATCTAAACAACTTATGTCGTCACATCTGTAGTAAACAAGGAATAACGTCACCTAGCAGCACGATATAATTAATGACGTCACACCCACACGGACATAAATACCTACGAATTTCTTATTATAGTGAACACAGGTATTCAGGTCACACAAAGAGTAACGAATGGTGACTAAAGCAACCTTGACCTAATCTTTTAGTAGCTGGTGTTGAGGTCTTCACTTGTTTACGCCCTCTAGAGTGGTATATGTACTGTGTCAAGTCTTGTTGCTTCGACGTCATTTTTCGCGAGGTTTGGAAGTTTATTGTTAATTCTATTATTATTATTATTATTATTATTATTATTATTATTAATACATCCCGATTACTACCTTGATATACTATAATCAGTTAGGTAAATTAACATGAAATGGCAAAACAATGAGAGTCAATATGGCATCACAACTGCATCGAAACTCCACCTTCACTACAGTCGATGAGAGAGAGAGAGAGAGAGAGAGAGAGAGAGAGAGAGAGAGATAGACGGGTAGACAGAAAAACACATAGACAGATAAAGTGAAGGGTAAGAATAGCCAGGATGATAAGAGCGGAGGAGGAGGAGGAGGAAAGTAAGTGCTTGGAGAGGTGAGAGCGGAGGTGTGGTGTGTGTGTGTGGCCCAGTGCTAAATATTTGATGAAAATAAAATTGTCATGAATATCAATGTCCATGGTATAGTAATGGCGCTTAACGTCACGCTACCCGCATAGAAAAGAGGCAACACACACACACACACACACACACACACACAGGAGTTTGCGTAAGTTAGTGCTGAAAAAAAATCCATTTTCTATTGCTACACTATATAGACCATTTTCTCTGGTATACATCGATAACTCAAAGAAAACGGATTTGAGATAATTACCTGCTGCTCTGTGGTAAGTTATTCTCAAGGTTTTATGCGTTTAATCTGGTAGCTCCTTGAGTCTTGTTTATTTCTTAATATAATATTAGGCTGTATCTACCAACCTGGGTCCGGCTCTTAGTTTATTTTTGGAGAGAGAGAGAGAGAGAGAGAGAGACACACACACGAAGCAACCCTAACATTATCCAACCTAACCTAACTCAATCTAATCACACCTAACCTAATCCAATGGTAATATGTTGGGTTAGGTAATTGTTGGTTCGTATTTTATGTCGTAATTTGTGGTTCACTGAGCATGCGTACTACGACCAGATCAGCCTCGTACGCATGAGTCGAATCCGGGTCTGAAGCCTTAACTATGAATGATTAATAGATTTTTGCGATGACATTCGTTAATAGTCAATTAACTGAACCAATAAAATAATTAAATATAAACTAACAATTAGAATAAACACCTTTCGTATTATTGAAATCTCGATTATAAAAAAAAAGTGTCTAGAGTTTTGGTAATAATGTTTTCAGTAGTTGATTTGAATGTACATAATTGATAACCATGAATAATATAACAAAAAGGCTGTTTGCGGGGTTAACTGAGAGAGAGAGAGAGAGAGAGAGAGAGAGAGAGAGAGAGAGAGAGAGAGAGAGCAATTACGAGTAAAGTGTACAAATAAAATGTTCAGGTCTCTCTCTCTCTCTCTCTCTCTCTCTCTCTCTCTCTCTCTCTGTTTTTCCCATTTCTTGCCCCATTTCTTTTATTTATATCCATTTCTCACGTGACTATCTCCACTGTTTATGTTTTTTCATCCCCTTCCACTCATATATTCTCTTTTTGATCTCTCCCTTCCATTCACATTCCCTCTTCCCTTCTTACTTGCATTTTTCTCTTGTTTTTATTTGACCTGTTTGTCTGTTTTCTCTCTCTCTTCATCCCATCTTTTGTCTTCCTTTCTCTTCTTCCATTATTGATTCCTTCTTTCTTATTCGTCTCTTCGTCATCTGTTATCCGTTCTTTCTATGTGACCCCTCCACGTTTCATTACTTAATCTCATCATTTCATTCTTCCTTTCCTTCCCTTTCTAGTTTTTTCTTCCTTTCTTCTCTCCTTCCCTCCTTCCTTCCATTCTTTCTTCCTTTCTTCCCTCCTTCCTTCCTTCTATTCTTCTTTCCGTCTCTTCTATTCTTTCTCCCCTTGTCTCCCTTCGCCCATTCTTAATTTCCTTCCTTCCTTCCTTCCTTCCTTCCTTCCTTCCTTCCCTTTCTCTCCATTTCCCTCTTTACCTCACCCTCCCTCCCAAACCCTATTATTTCCCCCTGTCCCAGCTTCTCTCTTTTCCTCATTTTTTCTTCTTCCCTTCATTCGTTTCCTTCTTCCCTCTTTCTGTCCCTCCTCCCCTCTTCCCTCCCTCCGTCTTCCTCTCCCTTCCTCTATCCCCCTTACCTTTCTACCCATTTCCTTCCTGATCTCCTACTCGCCTTCCCTCCTTCTCTTCCTCCCTGTTCTTCTTCCTTTCTCTCTCTTTTTTCCTCTCCCCTTCCTCCCTCTCTCCCCTCCTTCCTATCTCCCTCTCCCCCCTCCCTGCTCTGCCTCCCTCCTAACAGGCCTTGGAGGGGCTACCTGACTACCTGACCTTTAAACTCTACGCTGGTAATTACCCTCACCTCACGCACCCTCACCTGTGTCCTACTCTCTCTCTCTCTCTCTCTCTCTCTCTCTCTCTCTCTCTCTCTCTCTCTCTCTCTCTCTCTCTTACTGTTCCACTCACTCATACACATTTTCCCCCCTCACTCTCCCTCACACATCTTCCTTCCCTCTCACTCTCCCTCACTCTCCCCCACACATCTTCCTTCCCTCTCACTCTCCCCTCACTCTCCCTCACATATCTTCCTTCCCTCTCACTCTCCCCCACTCTCCCCCACACATCTTCCTTCCCTCTCACTCTCCCTCACACATCTTCCTTCCCTCTCACTCTCCCCTCACTCTCCCTCACACGTCTTCCTTCCCTCTCACTCTCCCTCACTCTCCCTCACACATCTTCCTTCCCTCTCACTCTCCCCTCACTCTCCCTCACACGTCTTCCTTCCCTCTCACTCTCCCTCACTCTCCCTCACACATCTTCCTTCACTCTCACTCTCCCCCACTCTTCCCTCGCTCTCTCTCTCACCCACTTTCCCTCACGTTCACTCACACTCTCCTTCACTTTCACTCTCCCAGCACTCTCACAGCGGAAGATCAATGCCCACTGAGTCATGAGTACTGCACACACACAGGCTCAGTCAGACGAAAATTCCCGAAAAAAAAAATCTTCCCAAATTTTTAATAAATTTCTATGAATTCTTAGAAAAAACCAGTAGATTTTCCATATATTTTCCACAAAGTCATTAAATTCCTAACAGTTTTCCTTTAAATTCACTCATTAATTTTCAATAAATTTCGTGTAAATTATATGTAAATTCTGCTGAAAATTCCTTTAAAAATGAAAACATAACAGATGTTTGAAGTTAAAAGAACAATGTTTTAGTTCTGTTGTAAATAAATAGTTAGACGGGAAACTAGAGACCACAACACATAACATTATAAATGCCAGGTAGCTTAATTAACCTAACCTAACCTAACCTAACCTAACTTAACCTAACCTAACCTAACCTAGCCAAGCCCCCCCCCCCCCCAAGATAGTGTTTGGATATTTAGTCATCATGTGAAATAACACGGACGAAGTGAATCCACGAGCGAATCCATTTACATCCGGATTCATGTCTGAACGTATCTAATGGATGTGGACTTTGAACACAGCGCCAGTACAAGCGGTAATTACTGCCTGGCGTAGCTTGATCCAACTCTCATATGACGCGCTTGATGAAATTACGCCAGGAGAGAGAGAGAGAGAGAGAGAGAGAGAGAGAGAGAGAGAGAGTGGAGAAGATTGATAATTGAGAAAGAAAGAAGGAAAAAGAGAGAGAGAGAGAGTATCAAATAAATAGATTGAAGGAGAGATCAGGATTAAAAACAACAGAGAGAGAGAGAGAGAGAGAGAGAGAGAGAGAGAGAGAGAGAGACCCAGTACATGCCGTGTGAATCTCCCTCCAAGACACGAGAGAGAGAGACGGGGAAGGTCACGCGACGAGGAATAAGACAAGGTCGTATCTGATTTGTTGTGGTGTTGACACGCACACACACACACACACACACATCCCCCGCACTCTCAAGCACTCGCGAATATATGACGAGGTATGCGAGGAAATGGGGATATATGCGAGGAAATGGGGATATAAGCGAGGAAATGGGGATATATGTGATGAAATGGGGAATATATGCGAGGAAATGGGGATATATGTGAGGAAATGGGGATATATGCGAGGAAATGGGGATATATGCGAGGAAATGGGGATATATGCGAGGAAATGGGGATATATGTGAGGAAATGGGAATATATATAAGGAAATGGGGATATGTGTGATGAAATAGGGATATATGTAAGGAAATGGGGATATGTGTGATGAAATGGGGATATATGTGAGGAAATGGGGATATATGTGAGGAAATGGGGATATATGTGATGAAATGGGGATATGTGTGATGAAATAGGGATATATGCGAGGAAATGGGGAAAATATGCGAGGAAATGGGGATATAACGGGATTATTCGCAAACACACACACACACAACTTCCTGTGGACTTATTCAACATATCGTCCGCCACTCCACTAACTCTTGTCAATATTGTTGAAAAATGCAGTGCCAAATCTTACTCCTCTTCGTGGCTCAGGTGTAGGTATCGAACTCCTGCAATCTAAATGGATGGATGGAATGCTTTTTGTGCCATTCCTGTGAGGGCAGTAACACCACACACACACACACACACACACACACACACACACACACACACACCCTTCTCCCCACTGAGTTATAAGTGTGTGTGTGTGTGTGTGTGTGTGTGTGTGTGAACATCGTGACACACACCAAATTATTATTGTTATCACTAAGACGATAATTATATATAAATATTAGACATAAGATAACACTGGGCTATTTTTCCACGTGTTGATACTGTTATCTTAAATGATGATAAGTTTGAAATAATTGAGGATTGATCTTAACCCCGTGTTAGATTATACCAACTCTAATTATATACATATGATTATTATTAGTACAATTATAGGTGTCAGTTATGGACAAAATTCCCTGGACACTTTAGGCATTATCTATAATTATCTAATTAAAGGATGGTGATTTAATTAAGATCTTTAATACAAACTTTAATCAGATGGAAACCTAATTATCATGAGCCAAAAGTAGATAATTATTACCTAAGTGTCTGGGGGAATCTTGGCCTACACTCTACATTAGCGATATAATACTGAAAAAAAATGTACCAGTTCATATGTTTACGTTTTCTGTGTGTGTGTGTGTGTGTGTGTGTGTGTGTGTGTGAGCTTACCTTTATCCAGGGTACACTTATGTAGGTTCTCTGTACAGTACCTGGTGGAGACTACATAGTGGAGGTCAACATGCTTATAGAAGTACATTGAGTGCTTGTCGTGCTGGGCAGTCCTCACAAAACAACGAGGGTTATTTATCATTAGGACATAAACTTGAAATACGACACAGTTTATCAATGCAAGGCAGACATATACATACATATATATATAAATGTTGAAGTTTGGATACATAAAATTAGGTTACATGTGAGTTACATAAATTATACATTGGTGGTATACAAAGTGAGTACAGTACAGTATTACAGTATTACACATAAATAGCCAACTATTGTACAGCAAGACTCGGACAAGACACAAATGCGGATAAGTTCTCTATTAATACAATTATGTCTTATGTCTCAAGACCATTATTGTATCATAGACAGGGAACTCTGAAGGAAATAAAGCCATCTAATAGTTAATGGTAATAATGGGGTCAATATTACCATTAACTGGATGGGTTAAAACATATCCACAATATAGATAATCAATTTGGGTACTATGAGTGGAATTGGCAATTTGCTGTGAGAAATGGGCAACCGTTATCAATTTTTTTGTAATAATTGTTGATTTATATAAAAGACTAAAACAAAAGCAGTTTTAATACCAGCGCTACAAGCAACTACTACTGCACTACTACCGCCTTGAGTCACTACTGGCCACGTATGTCGCGTCCTTGTGGCTACTATCTGCTGTTACTGACCCGTTATACTACGTCACCAAAGACTTCAAGCAGTTATCACTACTACTACTGCCACTACTACTACTACGAACTACTTATACTACAAGATGGGCAGTCACTACTAACTATCCACAACAGGCTTTATCAAGACGTGCTAGTTAATACTATCACTACGACGTACTAGTCATTACTACGACTATTACTAGCACGAACTGTTTGTACTACAAGATGGTTAACCACTACTAGCCATCATCTACTACAGGGTGGTTTACTTGCCTCGCTGGGATCAAATTGTATCTTCTGTTGCCGTTTGTTTTTGTTACGAAGAGCGACGGCCACAGCGGCCATAGCAGCAGCGAGGTGACCTGGAGAGGCCCAGATGCCAGCCTTGCATCACGTCCCCCAAGGTGCCACAAAATACTCCTTTTTCACCGTCTCTTGCGTGGCAAATCCAAGGGGACTCTCCGGCCCTCGTATGTACGCACTCCACAAGGTTCTAAGTGTTCTGTGTTTGTCTCTTAAGTGTGGTAAGCCACTTTGAGCCGAGTCGGAGAGAAATGAAGCAGCCTAGTCGTGGCGGCATCGTCACTGAGGTCTGTCCCACACATGTCTACTGCTAAGTGATCTTCCTCGCTTGATTACGTGTTGTTTTTTTACGTTCTCTTAAGGATATATCTCACTGTTTCATTGTGTCACAGGAAAAATACATCTTTTAAAAGGTTCAGAATTGTAGATTATTTTTATTTTTTTGTTATTGTACTGTATTAGTAGTAAAAGTCTAATGCTATAAACTGCAGGAGAATATGTTTACAATTAATATAAAGAAATATGTGAACTGTCCATCAAGATCGCTGCCTTCACATTTTTTATGACAAAACACAAACATCAGTTTTTTCCGAGTCGTAGGTCGAGTGAGAAAAGTGACGTAGTAATTTAAGAAACAAGTTTGTCTTAGTACTTAATATTAACTACAATTATAAGCTCTCTGACCGGTATTTTACGAGATAATGACTACTGATGTTAACGAGCGCGTCCTATGATAAGGCCTTGTTTAGTAAGACGCTTATATATTTTTTGTGTTATTAAGTACGTTATTTCCTTGGCTTTTGTTTAGTATTTAAGAGAGATACGTGTAAGAAAATGAAAGGATAAATAGTGTTTCATTGTGTTATTATGGTGGCTCTGTTTGATGTCAATGGTGGGTCTTGTGTGTTGGGGGCATAGGTGTAAAAGTTAAGGTCTTGGTAGCAGACGGGGAGGCAACACCAGTAAGTTAATCCTGAGAATTTCTCGTTAATGACAATTGTTGCTTCATTAATCTTCGACCAGATCTTCGGGAATTTATTAATACTAAATACTGCAAATCAATAATCCATTTAATTTCTAAATTCTTATCAAATTAAAAAAAAAATCTAACTCGGTGGCTAATGTTTGACAGGAGACGATGTTGGTGTCAGTAAATCATTCTACTACTCGCGCATATCACCTGCCATACCCTCTATCACATGCAGTACTCTCTATGGTGAAGCTACCACTCCTAATACCGCCAAAAAACTGCTCACTAGCTACGTATCCTTATTTGTGTACAATATGAGTAGCCTTAAACATGGCCGCCGGATGTTGGTCAGCGGTGCATTATTATGGTCATTCTGGGGAACTTTGTTGCTGGTATGGTCGTAGGAAGTTACTGAACATTATTACTACTCCGCAATATAAATGACATAGTTGTGTAAGAGAAAAGACTTAGATGAGAGGAAATCTTTACACAGTAGAGGCTAGTAAGCGGTAAAGTACAACGAACATGGTAACATATAAAGTGATTACACCGTCTGGTAGATACAAGACAAGTCCTCTGGGCAGGGCCAGAGATGGTCGGTCGTCGGTCATGTGACTGTACACGGAGGAAGCCTGTGCGTGTCCACTGAGACCTGACACATCATTTTTTTTTAAATAAACATGAGTGCGTGAGCTACAGGGGAGGGTCTGGAACAGGTGATACTGTACTCGGTGTGGGAAGGTTTGGGGATGGGAGGAGGGTGTGGGCGGAGGTGTCAGACAAGCCGGTGTGTGGTAGAGTGCGTGGAGCCTGACACCTGCCGCTGCTGCTGGTGCGTGGGGAACCTTGAGGGACCTGAGGACAACCGCCTCTTCCTACCTCCTCTACAAATGACACGCGATGGTTGACTTTGGTGGCTGCTTCACCGTCAGATGAGCCTGGTGGTGGTCTGGTGGCTCTTTGCAGGTGAGGCAAGAGACGGTCCTGGATGTGTGTCCAGGTGTCCTGCCCCGTGAACAGCCCCACCACACCCGACAAGAGACCCTTTCCGGTGTTCTGCTGTGAGGAGCTCTCGTCTCCTCCAAGGGCAGGAAGGACGAAACGATCTTTCAGGGGAGGGGCGACGGCGCTGCCATGCTGGGGAGTCAGGACAATCCCACCTTGCTGTAGCGGGGGGCCAGGCCACCAGGAGGGTCCAGGCTGGAGGATCTCAGTCCCCCCTGGCAGACTTTTGGTCTCCTGCTGGTCGTAAGTGGGAGGCATCTGGCCAGGTATGATGGCCAGGTCGGGCTGGGTGCTAGCATCACCACCGGCGGTGCCCTTCACCGGAGCGCTCTGGCTGGAGGTGACGGAATTCTTACGCTGCTGGTGTAGGTTGTAGAAGTGCATGTAGTTCTCGGGATACCGCTGGTGGTGGTGCTGGCTGCTGCCATCATTGAGGGACGCACGACGGGCCCGCCGTCGACGATCTCGGATTGCAAACGCCCCGTGACCCACACCGAAGCGACCCATGTTGGCGACCAAGTCTGTCTGACCAATCTAACTCTGTCTTTCTCACTTCTCACCGCCTCTCATCTTCTCCACTGAGGATTAAATCAAGACTAAAAGTAAACTTTGCAAGAGAAGTCCCAAAATCGTCTCCAGGTCGTCGCTAGGTGAGCTCGAGGAAGAACCTGACTCACTGAAATATTCACTCACTCTGATGCGTCGTCGCGAATCACAGGACACCAGGAAATGATTTTTGTTAAAGTTTTTCCTCGAGGAGCACCAACGCTGATGACTCCTAGCAGGTAGAGGGAGTGTCTAGGTACACCAGCGTTCACTGTTCTTATACCGTTCACTTGCATGACTGTAACCAGCTGTGGAGTGTTATAAAGGAAGCCCCTTAAACCATTGCTCGTGTAAACTCGACCTGGCATGTCGTTATCACTACACACACACACACACACACACACACACACACACACACACACACACACACACACTGATTTACCGAGAAGTTCTGTTAAAATAAATCGAACCAACCAAATTAAATCTAATCTGCCTTCTCCATGTTTACTAAGGTTAGGTCAGGGTGAATTAGGTTGGATTTATAACAACATCACGGTAAAATATCTATTCTTTATTGATCACCAGTACACGGTATATTATCCTCAGCTCTTAAAAGACGCTCTCAGGGTAAGAAATAAACAAACTTGTACTGTATGTCACTCAGAAATAGCGAACAAACGAGAGATGTGTTTGGAATAATGGAATCTCTTCTTAATAGCAGTTAAAGACGCACAATTAATAATAATATCTGCATATTAGTAAAAACAGGAAACAGAAAGAAAGGATAATGATTTTAGTTTTAATGGCGACTGTATAAATATTTTCTACTGGATCACGAGTATAAACAAACCAGAAAAAATAACAATTGCATGTTTTAACCCACTGACTGCCGAAATAACAGAATTGTGATGTAAACTAAGATTTCTTTAACTTATATCACAAAAAAATGCCAGAGATAAAAATAACGAAAAATTCCGTTCACTGAGGCAGGCAGACTCATGTATCGTATTCATATGAGGTTACACGAGTGTTTGTTGACGCTGAGTGGATCTAGAGGATGGGGCAGGGGCAGACTGCTCCCCGTTAAAATGGAATTACTTGAGGAAGGATGCGGGTGTATTAAAGGGCAGAGTTTTCCTTATTTCTTCTGGTTAGAAAAGTGGGAAAATTGTTGATAATACAAAGGAATATGTTGACTGTGTGGGAAATTGTTCTTTGTTCACCAGAGAACATCCTGTACATGTTATTGTTGTAGACAGTTTATGAAGATGATATCCCCTCCTCCCCGCCTTTCCTTTCTGTTGAAGTGTTTTATTGTGTTGTTCTGGAGAAAGTTACAGTACCAAATGAAGAACCATATTTCAACGACTTGCCAACCTGTCAGCTGCAATACTGTGCTGCGCTCATTAGGGGATTTGGTCATTATGGTAAAATTTTCAGTAATTTATACATGTTTGAAAAATTTATAAAATTTTCAGAATTTTTTAGGGATCCAAGTCACTGGTAGCCGAAATAAGGTGGGGGAAATAATAGACTTTACTTAATAATTTCTTTTTGTCTTGGCGGCAGTTTCATATACAGTAATTGTATTTTTAAGAGTTAATTTTACGGGTTTAATAAATGCTTGTATCTAACACTAGTTTATGTCTTTACAGGTTCAGACTTCAGTACAAGGTAAGTACACGTTGTACCAGTTTACAGATGTAAAACACAGGGCAGCTTTGAAATATGTACATCTAAAGTTAGAGGGAGTGAAGATTCTCTAATACAATATCAGAGTAACTTTGAATTAAAAAAGAAACACACAGAACTTAAATTAATAACATAACGGTATTATTCATAATTCTGCCGTAGAAAAATACTCCGATTCATGAACTTTGCTTTCTCCGGGAGCATATTATATTTCATATATTTTAGTCTATGTATCTCATTAACACTTTTGACCCGTCAGTACTGGAGACCTCGCCCTGATAACGTCAGGTACTGAGGTGAAGTGAGACTGGTAGTAATGTTAGCTTTAGGGTTGGGTTAGGTTAGGTTAGGTTCAATTAAAATTACAACTGACACTTAAATTGTTGTTGGTGGAGGTCAGGTTTATGTTTAATACAATACTGTACATATTTGAAGTTTATTTTAGAAGTTAAAGATCACGTATTTTTCTGTACAACACTTACTGATTTTCTTTAGATTAAAATAATGTACTCTTGTATTTTTTCTGTTTAACTTAAATCCAAAGTTTAACTGTATCACACAAAGGTAAGGGGTTATATATTTGGTTTAACATTCTATACAACAATAATATGATGCGTTTACGTCGTTATTCCTTCTCAACAAATTATCTCAATCTCTCTTTTCGTTTTGTTACTAAATCTGTGGTAAAAAATGATTACATAATAATTTAAAATCTTGGTTTGTGGCTGTTTTCGTACACAGGGCGTTAACCCTAACTGTGCACTGCAAGGGTTAATGCTCATAACATTTATTTAATAATGTATTTATTTATTTATATATTTCATATTTATATATTTCTTTATTGTAAGAGTCAGGGAATATAATGCGTTGGGATTATACTGGTCCGGCCATAGGAATTACTCGGGTCCAGCCATATAAATTACACGGGTCCAGCCATAGGAATTACACTGATCCAGTCATAGGGATAACACGGGTCCGGCCATAGGAGTTTCACAGGTCCAGCCAAAGGAATTTAGTGGGTCCAGCCATAGGAATTACACAGGTTCCAGCCATAGGAATTAAGTGGGTCCAGCCATATGAATTACACAGGTCCAGCCATAGGAATTAAGTGAGTCCAGTCATAGGGATAACACGGGTCCGGCCATAGGAGTTTCACAGGTCCAGCCATAGGAATGAAGTGGGTCCAGCCATAGGAATTAAGTGGGTCCACCCATAGGAATTACACAGGTCCGGCCATAGGAATTAAGTGGGTCCAGCCATATGAATTACACAGGTCCAGCCATAGGAATTAAGTGAGTCCAGTCATAGGGATAACACGGGTCCGGCCATAGGAGTTTCACAGGTCCAGCCAAAGGAATGAAGTGGGTCCAGCCATAGGAATTAAGTGGGTCCACCCATAGGAATTACACAGGTCCGGCCATAGGAATTAAGTGGGTCCAGCCATATGAATTACACAGGTCCAGCCATAGGAATTAAGTGAGTCCAGTCATAGGGATAACACGGGTCCGGCCATAGGAGTTTCACAGGTCCAGCCAAAGGAATGAAGTGGGTCCAGCCATAGGAATTAAGTGGGTCCACCCATAGGAATTACACAGGTCCAGCCATATGAATTACACGGGTCTAGCTAAAAGGTACAGACAGTCGGATTAGAGAGACTATACAGACAGACAGACAGACAGACAGACAATCAACAACTGATGAAGACAATGGTGGAGATCAAGGATATTTACCTGACCCCCCCTTCCCCCCTCTCCCCCTTCCCCCCTCTCCCCCTTCCCCCTTCCCCCTTGTTACCGGTACTGTACTCGATACGCGGAGAATAGGTAAAAAGCGTATATTTTTATTAGTTAAGTAAAAAGCGTATATTGCCAGTAAATATAGATAAATGCGTATATTATTGCCAGTAACTATAGATAAATGCGTATATTATTGCCAGTAACTATAGATAAATGCGTATATTATTACCAGTAACTATAGATAAATGCGTATATTATTGCCAGTAAATATAGATAAATGCGTATATTATTGCCAGTAAATATAGATAAATGCGTATATTTTTTTCTTAGTGCGTTGATAATAGTTTAAAATTACCTGTAACGATAAAACGCGACTGTTTTCATAAGTAAATAGTTAAAGCCTATATATTATTCATAGTAAATATAGGTGGAATGTGTATATTAGTTTTCAGTGCGTAAAAATAAATCATATTGTGTATATTTGTTTTAATATTTATTGTTCTTATGGTTTAACCCTTTAAGGGCGATGGTTTAGCCCTTTAAGGACGATGGTTTAAACCTTTAAGGACGATGGTTTATTCCTTTAAGGACGATGGTTTAACCCTTTGAGGACGATGGTTTAACCCTTTAAGGACAATGGTTTAACCCTTTAAGGACGATGGTTTAACTCTTTAAGGTCGATGGTTTAACCCTTTAAGGACAATGGTTTAACCCTTTAAGGTCGATGTTTTAACCCTTGAAGGACGATGGTTTAACCCTTTAAGGACGATGGTTTAACCCTTTAAGGACGATGTTTTAACCCTTTAAGGACGATGTTTTAACCCTTGAAGGACGATGATTTTTGTCTTTCCCTCTTCAAAGGGTTAATACGTAAAAATATCGTACGTTTCTGATAATTGATACGCAAGTTAAATATATAATGCGTATATCTCAATGACTAGGCATGGTAAATATATAATGCTTATATATATCTCATAACTAGTAGGTAAAGTAGAACTGTTTTGCATCTGTATAAATAAGTTATATTGTTTTGGAGTTTTTAGAAGTCTTTGTGTGGTTAAGGAAGAAAAAAAAAATACGAGTCTTCACATTGGGTAAATTATTAGAATGTTTGGGAGCGTGGTGGTGGTGTGCGTAGAGAACTAGCGGCCAGCACCAACAGGTAACTCTCTCTCTCTCTCTCTCCATCTTCGTTTTTTCTCCCCTCTCCATCAATTCCCTCCCCTATCCAATCTCTCTCCTTTCCCCCTCTATTTTCTCTTCCCTCTCCCTCTTTATGTTCTTCCCTCCCTTTCTATTTTCTCCCATATCCCTCCATTCTCTCTCCTCCCACTCCATTCTTTCTCCTCTCCCCATCTGTTCTCCCACCTTCTCCTCCATTGTCTCTCTCCTCCCCCTGTATTCTCTCCCCAAACGCCCCCCTCCACGCCCCCCCTCAACCCATCATGAATCCCTTCCCCCTTTCCCATCCCCAACCCCCCCCCCCCCAACCTCTCAGTGCCCCCTCCCTTCCACCTATTGTCGCCTCTCCCACCTGCTGACGTCATGAGCTGAGTTGCCAGTGTAGCTAAAATAACCCGTGACGAAAATAGTAAATAAAATGATGTGTTTGGCTGGAAAGGAATAATGTCTTCCTGTGTTTGACTGCTGGAACGGTGGACGCGGAAGAGTATTTTAATATTTATAGAATAAATCAATTTTGGTATAAAAACTGAGTTGGATTGACGGAAAGACCAAAAAATATGGACAGGAATATCTCACAATAAGACGGATTCTCCAATTTTTGTATTATTATTATTATGATTGAATAATAGACAGAGATCACCTATGGGCGAGTCATAAAGCGATACTGACGCCATTTTAGTCATATTGTGTGACGGCTGTACTGGTGACCTTCACCTCCAGGTCCTGTACTGGTGACCTTCACCTCCAGGTCCTGTACTGTTGACCTTCACCTCCAGGTCCTGTACTGGTGACCTTCACCTCCAGGTCCTGTACTGGTGACCTTCACCTCCAGGTCCTGTACTGGTGACCTTCACCTCCAGGTCCTGTACTGGTGACCTTCACCTCCAGGTCCTGTACTGGTGACCTTCACCTCCAGGTCCTGTACTGGTGGCCTTCACCTCCAGGTCCTGTACTGGTGTATGATTGGGTTCTAAATAATCGTAGTTCACGAGTACTGGTTCATGACGTGTACTGGTAGTAATGAATAGTGGTAGGCATTAATTTACTGTAATTACATATGCAAACTATGTTTTATTGTGTAGGAGTGTACGGGTGTGGGTGTAGGAGTGTACGGGTGTGGGTGTAGGAGTGTACGGGTGTGGGTGTAGGAGTGTACGGGTGTGGGTGTAGAAGTGTACGGGTGTGGGTGTAGAAGTGTACGGGTGTGGGTGTAGATGTGGGTGTAGGAGTGTTCGGGTGTGGGTGTAGAAGTGTACGGGTGTGGGTGTAGAAGTGTACGGGTGTGGGTGTAGAAGTGTACGGGTGTGGGTGTAGAAGTGTACGGGTGTGGGTGTAGGAGTGTACGGGTGTGGGTGTAGGAGTGTACGGGGGTGTAGGAGTGTACGGGTGTGGGTGTAGGAGTGTACGGGTGTGGGTGTAGGAATGTGCGGGTGTGGGTGTAGGAGTGTTCGGGTGTGGGTGTAGAAGTGTACGGGTGTGGGTGTAGAAGTGTACGGGTGTGGGTGTAGGAGTGTACGGGTGTGGATGTAGGAGTGTACGGGTGTGGGTGTAGGAGTGTTCGGGTGTGGGTGTAGGAGTGTACGGGTGTTGGTGTAGGAGTGTACGGGTGTGGGTGTAGGAGTGTACGGGTGTGGGTGTAGGAGTGTACGGGTGTGGGTGTAGAAGTGTACGGGTGTGGGTGTAGAAGTGTACGGGTGTGGGTGCAGAAGGAGTGTACGGGTGTGGGTGTAGGAGTGTACGGGTGTGGGTGTAGAAGGAGTGTACGGGTGTGGGTGTAGAAGGAGTGTACGGGTGTGGGTGTAGGAGTGTACGGGTGTGGGTGTAGAAGTGTACGGGTGTGGTTGTAGGAGCGTACGGGTGTGGGTGTAAGAGCGTACGGGTGTGGGTGTAGACGGAGTGTACGGGTGTGGGTGTAGGAGGGTACGGGTGTGGGTGTAGACGGAGTGTACGGGTGTGGGTGTAAGAGCGTACGGGTGTGGGTGTAAGAGCGTACGGGTGTGGGTGTGTTCTCTTACAGGGGCATGACGCAAGATATCAATATATTGGTGACTCAATGTCCAGTGGCTGAGTTAAGTGTTGAGAGAGAGAGAGAGAGAGAGAGAGAGAGAGAGAGAGAGAGAGAGAGAGAGAGAGTCTTTGTTCCAACACTAAATAATATAATTTAATCGTAGGTTTTGAATTAAAATAAGACAAATGGAAATAACAGTTAATAAAAAGGGAAATTCATCTACTTTTTTATTCAGAGACTAAAAATACGAATCTTTATTTTATATGAGTTTGGAGAAAAAAAAAGTTATGTGGGTATTTTAATTAAACATAAGATTTGCGAACCAGATATGTAAATGTAATTTTTGCTGTAAAAATACTCAAATGGGAGAATTCTGTTACCTGCTATTTTAAAATGCCAGAAAATTTGAATCTTTAGTTTGTAGGTGATGGAAATAAGATTGAAAAATAGTGAAAAATAAGGGAATATGTGATTTGTGATTCAGACGTGGAGAAATACTCTTCTGGTCTTCGTTATGTTTATTAGAGAGAATATCCGGTACATGTAACCTTGTGTAGAGAAAATAATGGAGGGAAAATATTGATAATCAAGACTGCAAAAAGAAGTGAAAAAATACAAGAAAATATAAATGGAAATTAGAAAAATAAAATATGAAAAAAAGTCCAGACCTAAAAAAATAAAAACAAAATAAAAAGTTTAAGTGAAAATGAATAAGTAAAAGCGAAAAATAAAACGGTAAAAAAGAAACACAGGCAGAGTCCGGACCAGTTAACTCGGCTGGTAGAGTCCGGCTCAAAATAGTGACGACACCGGCCACAGGTAACTGGGCCAGGTAGAATCCGGCCGTCTGGAGGATATTATGAGTTGATCTGAGCTTAACTAAAGTTTCACAACAACAACGATAATAACAGCGTGACGTTCATCTGCCAGCCCCTGCCACACTAGTTGAAAATTACACACACACACAAACGATCCAGGAAGTACACACATGTAAGCACCTACAGTCAGGACGCACACACGGGCGGGACTCTCCCCCCAGGAGCTAAGTTTAGCTGGGTACACATCAAGACTTGGCCTTCCTTCCTGCCTGCCTGCCTGCCTGCCTGCCTGCTTTCTTGACTGGCTGACTGGCTGTCTGTATGACTGATTGGCCTGTTAGTTGGCTGTGTGTGTGGCTGGCTAGGTGGGTGACACAGGGCGCTCTAGGGAGGTCAGGTAAAGTCTTGCATGTTTACAGTTTTCCATCAGTATTGTGGAAAAGTTCTCTCAAGGTGTGTCTCCAGTGAGCCTTGTTTATAGCTCCCAGTGAGACTCCCGCCAGGAACCGAGATATAGGAGGCTAGAAGGACTCTCTCTCTCTCTCTCTCTCTCTCTCTCTCTCTCTCTCTCTCTCTCTCTCTCTCTCTCTCTCTCTCTCTCTCTCTCTCTCTCTCTCTCTACGGGGAGGTTTTGTGGGAGAGTTCTTCCTTCCCTGTCCAACACCACCACAACAGTGATCGACCTTCCTACCACCACTACTACCACCACTACTACCATCACTACCACCACTACTACCACCTCTACCACCACTACTACCATCTCTACTCCCATCACTACCACCACTACTACCATCTCTACTCCCATCACTACCACCACCACTACTACCACCACTACTACCACCATTACTACTAACATCATCACCACAACCATCTTTCACCACCACCACTACCGCCACTACTACCACCACTACTACCACCATCACTACCACGATCACCATTCAGAGAGAGAGAGAGAGAGAGAGAGAGAGAGAGAGAGAGAGTGTTACCCTCTTATTGCCTTGCGTAGTGATTATCATATTTCCGTCAATTAGTATAATTCACGCGAGTGTTATATCCTTTGCGTCGTAATTATAACATTTGCTTCACAATTATAGTCATTGCGTCACATGTATGATTTTTGCGTCACATTTATAACTTTTGCCCCAGTTATTACCTTTGTATCATAATTATCACCCTTGCGTCACACCTATAAGCTTTGTGTAACAGCTCTAACCTTTTGCGTCACAATTATCACCTTTGCGTCTCAGTTATCACCTTTGCGTCACATTTATCACCTTTGCGTCAGAGATACATATATTACAAACATGTCTAGCTCGTGCGGACACCCATAACGCATGTATCAATGAGTCATGTGTGTGTGTGTGTGTGTGTGTGTGGACAGGTATGTAATTATATAAAGAGACAGATATGTACGTCAGGTGTGTAGACAGACGTATATAGAAAACTAATACTGCATAGGACAGCTGTGTAGATGGTTGAGACTAGGACAGGTGTATAGTGAGACAGGTATGTAGGGCATATATAAAGAGACAGGTGTATAGGATAGGTGTGTAAGGCAGGTGTGTAGGACAGGTGTGTGAGGCAGGTGTGTAGCACAGGTGTGTGAGGCAGGTGTGTAGGACAGGTATGTGAAGCAGGTGTGTAGGACAGGTGTGTGAAGCAGATGTGTCGTGGGAAAGACCTTGAAGGGAGACAAACCTCGCGTGACCCACCAACGATGGATTTTTTTGTATACACACACACACACACACACACACACACACACACACACACACACACACACACACACACACTATGGGAAAACTATCATATATCGAACACTGTTTTTTCCTTTATTTATATATATTGTGTATGTTTATGGCGAGAGAGAGAGAGAGAGAGAGAGAGAGAGAGAGAGAGAGAGAGAGAGAGACCTTAAGTAGATATGTTCACTTTACACCACTTAAGAGACAAAATTAAGGCAGCGGACCACTTGGAAAAAATTATCTGTGTTAATTTTGTCTCTTAAGTGGTGTTAAGTGAACGTATCTGGTTAAGGTAGAGTCTCAGGTGATAATTTACATGTTATTAACGATTGCTATTTATTTTTTTTCATGTGTTTTGGGTTCATCAGTTAAATACATTCTTACAGATTTAGTTACGACGAATTATTTATCCTACGGACCTTTTTTTTTTTAATTTAAGTCAACCAGTTAGATACATTATTTTAATATCTTATTCTACAAACAAAATTAACCGTAAGTTTGGTTAAGAAGAACTGAGATATTTTTTTTACCTAACTCCATGCAGGTAATTACCAGTTAGGAGACATCACCCACTCCCCTCTCCCACCCCCACCACCCCCCACCCTAACCCAGGTTACTTTAGCTACCTGGCCCCTTTAAACTCAATTTGCCGCGCCACCTCACGGAACACTGGTTAATTAAGTGGTCTTTGGTACGTGGTGGGGGGGGGGGGGGGTTGGGAGGGGGGGAGGGCAGATTCAGTTAATTTTATTCCATTTTGTGTTTGAGATTGATTGATGGTTGGTATACTGTGTGGTGGGGGTGTTGGTATACTGTGTGGTGTGGTGGGGGTGTTGGTATACTGTGTGGTGTGGTGGGGGTGTTGGTATACCGTGTGGTGTGGTGGGGGTGTTGGTATACTGTGTGGTGTGGTGGGGGGGTGTTGGTATACTGTGTGGTGTGGTGGGGGTGTTGGTATACTGTGTGGTGTGGTGGGGGGGTGTTGGTATACTGTGTGGTGGGGGTGTTGGTATACTGTGTGGTGTGGTGGGGATGTTGGTATACTGTGTGGTGGGGGTGTTGGTATACTGTGTGGTGTGGTGGGGGTGTTGGTATACTGTGTGGTGTGGTGGGGGGTGTTGGTATACTGTGTGGTGGGGGTGTTGGTATACTGTGTGGTGTGGTGGGGATGTTGGTATACTGTGTGGTGGGGGTGTTGGTATACTGTGTGGTGTGGTGGGGGGGTGTTGGTATACTGTGTGGTGGGGGTGTTGGTATACTGTGTGGTGTGGTGGGGGTGTTGGTATACTGTGTGGTGGGGGTGTTGGTATACTGTGTGGTGGGGGTGTTGGTATACTGTGTGGTGTGGTGGGGGGGTGTTGGTATACTGTGTGGTGTGGTGGGGGGTGTTGGTATACTGTGTGGTGTGGTGGGGGTGTTGGTATACTGTGTGGTGTGGTGGGGGTGTTGGTATACTGTGTGGTGTGGTGGGGGTGTTGGTATACTGTGTGGTGTGGTGGGGGTGTTGGTATACTATGTGGTGTGGTGGGGGGTGTTGGTGTACTGTGTGGTGTGGTGGGGGTGGTGGTATACTGTGTGGTGTGTTGGGGGTGTTGGTATACTGTGTGGTGTGGTGGGGGTGTGTTGGTATACTGTGTGGTGTGGTGGGGGTGTGTTGGTATACTGTGTGGTGTGGTGGGGGTGTTGGTATACTGTGTGGTGTGGTGGGGGTGTTGGTGTACTGTGTGGTGTGGTGGGGGGTGTTGGTATACTGTGTGGTGTGGTGGGGGTGTGTTGGTATACTGTGTGGTGTGGTGGGGGTGTGTTGGTATACTGTGTGGTGTGGTGGGGGTGTTGGTATACTGTGTGGTGTGGTGGGGGTGTTGGTATACTGTGTGGTGGGGGGGTGTTGGTATACTGTGTTGTGTGGTGGGAGTGTTGGTATACTGTGTGGTGGTGTGGTGGGAGTGTTGGTATACAGTGTGGTAATCCTGGCAGTTTACATAGTGGTATGATCCTAGTTTACAACCTGAAGTATAAGTTTCCTTTGATATAATATTGACGACTTCGGTAAACTTCTCTATATGTATACCTGACAATTAATCCTAAAATCAATTATTATTAGTGTTTGAAAATAGATGATAATTGTTTAGCAAAATCAACCTTAAAATAGCTTTCTAATCAACCATAATAGAGTCTTGGTTGATTGATTTATTGTGTAAAATAGAATATAGAAATAAGGTAGATAGAAATATAGATAAATTTAGCCTTATTATTGATCCCAAATTAACAAAACCTTTAAAGTAGTTGTTGCTTTTTCACTAATATAACAAAATCTCTCATAAAATCAGATTGTTATTTTCTCCCACTTCAATATAGCAGCGAAATACTTAACAAGATCAACATAACGTTCATACACCTTTTCCCACTGAAATCACTTACATATAAAGATAGGTTAAAGAAACTAAACTTGCCATCCCTAGAAAGACGAAGAGTGCGGGGAGATATGATAGAAGTATTTAAGTGGGTGAAAGGAATCAATAAAGGCGATGTAGATAAAGTTCTTATAATATACGAGCAGGATAGGACTCGTAGCAAAGGATTCAAGTTGGATAAGTTTAGGTTAAGGAGGGAGATAGGAAGGAACTGGTTCACAAATAGGGTGGTGGACGAGTGGAACAAGCTCAGCAACTTTGTAGTAAGTCCTGGAACGCTGAAAAGTTTTAAAGGGAGGCAAGATAGATTCATGGATGATAGAGAGTGGTAGTAACTCTCGACAGAAGCTGCCATGCACAGGCCAACCGGCCTATTGCAGACTCCTTATTTTCTTATGTTCTTATGTTCTTATTCACAACGTTTTTTCTTCTTTTCTAAGTAGTCAAGAAGTACAAATCAACCGTTAATTAAACCCGCCAAAGTGTGTGTGTGGTTGTGGACGATCAGCTTGAGATAGCCAAGCCAGGAGGGGGTCAGGGCAGGAGGGAGTCAGGTAGGGAGATGGTCAAGTAGGGAGGGGGTCAGGTAGGGAGGTGGTCAAGTAGGGAGATGGTCAAGTAGGGAGGTGGTCAGGTTGGGAGGTGGTCAAGTAAGGAGGTGGTCAGGTAGGGAGGTGGTCAGGTAGGGAGGTGGTCAGGTGAGCTAACACGACACCACATTCCCCCAACCTTCATTACCGCCCTGGTAGACCAAGTGGGCACTTAACATAGTCTAGAGGGCGTACAGCACAAGGGGTTAGATCGATCTCATACCAAGGCTAGGCTCTAATGGTGTGTGTGTGTGTGTGTGTGTGTGTGTGTGTGTGTGTGTGTGTGTGTGTGTGAGAAAATATAATAGGACTTTTAATTGTAATAATAATAATAATAATAATAATGATACTTTAATAGCAATCACAGGAAAATGATATTATTATTATTATTATTATTATTATTATTATTATTATTATTATTATTATTATTATTATTATTACAATTAAAAAGTCATATTATATTTTCACACACACACACACACACACAGTTACTACATCTATATATCCTCCCCCCCCCCCCTCCACCTCACACACACCCTGGGGGACGAGGGGAAGGAGGTGAGGGAGGCAGGAGTAAGGAACAGAGAGAGACATAAGAAATAATGCCCAATAATGATCGCTATTATCCCCGTGATGAATACGACTCTTAAGGCGGGGGATAATTACCATGGTGGTCACGCGAGAGCTAAAGGTAAAGCTACGGAGAAAGCTAAAGTAATGCTACTAAAAGATTAAAAAAAAGCTATAAAAAGTTAAAGTAATACAATAAAAAAGCTAATAGAATCCTACAGAGAAAGCTTAAGGAACGCTACAAAAAAGCTAAAGAACCCTACAGAGCTACAGTAAAGTGACAGAAAAGCTACTGTAAGTACAGAAACGGTAAAGAAAGGCTAAATATAAGCTACAAAAAGCGTAAAAGAATGCTACTAAAAGCTATAGAAAAGTTTCAAAGCTATAGTAAAGTGAGAGAAGAGCTAGAGAAGTTATAGATACGCTAGGTAGCTCCCTACATAAAACTACAAAGAAAAATCTAATAACAGTAACAGAAAACTACAACAGTTACAGAAACGCTAAATAAAGGCGAGTGCAACCTACAAAATCCTACATAAATGCTAACCAGACAAAAAATTAATGTACCTAACCTAACTTAACAGAATTCTAACTTAATCCAACTTAACAGATCCTGAACGTAACATAAAAGATCTCTAACCTAACCTGACCTAACCTGACCTGACCTAACCTGACCTGACCTAACCTGACCTGACCTAACCTGACCTGACCTAACCTGACCTGACCTAACCTGACCTAACCTAACCTGACCTAACCTGACCTGACCTAACCTGACCTGACCTAACCTGACCTGACCTAACCTGACCTGACCTAACCTGACCTGACCTAACCTGACCTAACCTAACCTGACCTAACCTGACCTAACCTTACAATAAATACCAGGTACCCACTTGAGGGGGGGGGGGGGCGGCTGTAACGTGGAAGATAAACCAAGATAAATTCCCTTCAGTGGTAAGTACAGCGCCTTTTGTATACCGGAAGTTATATAATACAGGTATATTATTATTAATTATTGCTATATTGCCACACACACACACACACACACACACACACACAGGGTTTGCGCGTGACACTGGCTGGCTTTCCCTTGATGATACAACACCATTATCTAAATTAAAGTGTTTTTTTTGTGTGTGTTTCTACATTTTTGGGAAGAAAGTTGTGTACTTTCTTTTTTCAGTGAAAGTTGAGCAGTGTTGTGAGAGTTATTGCGGTGTGTGTGTGTGTGTGTGTGTGTGTGTGTGTGTGTGTGTGTGTGTGTGCTCGTTGGGATGGGTGTGTTTAGGGGGTAGGTGTGTGTAGTAGCAGTTGTGTGGGGACAGATGTGTGGGGGGGGGGGGGACAGATGTGTGTGGTGGGCAGGTGTGTGTGGAGGAGAGGACAGGTATTTGTGGAGGGGGGCAGGTGTGTGTGTGGGGGGGGGGAGAGGGCAGGTATTTGTGGGGGGCAGGTGTGTGTGGGGGAGAGGACAGGTGTGTGTGTGTGGGGGGGGGGGGGTGGGTGTAATATGACCCCTGGGGACATATACCTCTCCTAGCAGGTGTATAATTATTCATCATGTGGGGACGTGGCAGAGGGGGAGGGGGGTGGGGTGATGGGGAGGGGGGTGGGGTGATGGGGTAACACTAACGTTGATCTAGGAGGTACTATTAGGGTCATATTGAAGCCTTGACCATACGTAACCTGACACTCTCACCGACATGACAACAAATTCTCATTCTAAATCATGGTAACAAATACTCATTCTAAACCAGAGAAAACCACGTAACTAATTACCAAATCCTCAGCGACATAAACACACAATTCATTTTGATTAATTTAAATGCAAAAAAAAAAAAAAAAAATTACCGAAAATATGATTTGTAAGTCGGAATAAATAGTTGTTTTTTATATTATTATTATTATTTTTTTTTCCTATTCAACAGCTTTTAAATGACGTTCACTATCTGACTGTGTAATCCTCCGCCGACGACGAGTTAATAACAGTTAAGAACCAATTTTAACAGTTAATTAACAGTTAATATTTCCTCCCAGTCGTGAGTTAAGAGACCCTCGCCTAGCTAACTGTAGGTAGGTCTGATATCTTGTGTTTTATTGTGTTTACTGTTTGTCTTTGTTTGGTTCTTGTTTTTATTCTTATTGTTCCCGCTTTTCTTGTTCTTGTTCTTGTTTATCTTGTTCTTCTCCTCCTCTTATTGTTTTTGTTCTTTTTTGTTCTTTTTTTTTTCGTGTGTTGTTCTTCTTCGTCCACCTTTTCTCACACACAAGACCCGGAACTTAACCTAACCTAACCTAACCTAACCTAACCTAACCTAACTTAACCTGATGTATCTTTAACACACACACACACACACACACACACACACACACTGTAGCCTCCCGGATGGCCGTAGTGTGGGTAGTTTACTGTACCCAAGAGGACCTCACAGAAAATGGCTTCTGGGAATAAAACCGAGAATAGGAATAAAATAGGAGAGAGAATGTAATAGGGTAGAGAGAATGAGAGATAGTGATTGGGTAGAGAGAATGTAATAGGGTCATGAGGTGGAGGAATAGAGTTGTAAAATAGGAAAGGAAATTGTTTAAGAAAAAAGGTTTATGAGCGAAGGAAACTGTGTACTCTCTCTCTCTCTCTCTCTCTCTCTCTCTCCTCTCTCTCTCTCTCTCTCTTTTCCTGTCTGTGTGTTTGTTTATCTGTCTCTCTCTCTCTTCCTGTTTATCTTTCTCCCTCTCTCTTCTTATTTATCTGTATATCGATTTTTCTCTTCAATTCAATTCAATTCTTCCCGTTTGTCTGTCTGTCTGTCTGTCTGTTTTTCTCTCTCCCCGTCTGTCTGTCTGTCTGTCTATCTCTCACCTGATCTACATGTTACAGCTTCGCGGAATGTTAAGTTGACAGACACGATACAGAACTTCCGCGAAAATTACACTATTCCAATTTCACCTGAACTCCGAGGAAGAAGGGAATAATGACCCTCTTATTACAAAGTCACTGTATTTTGATAGATTACAAAAATTAATAGAAATTCATTTATTTTTTCGTATAACTGGTTACATAAAATACAGGAGTTACTGTAATTAAGTGTATGGAATGGCTTTTATGACGGAGTTTTGTTGGTACAGTTTGATACAGAATTTTAACGAGTACTCCGTCCATGTACTCATTGTTTAGAGTACATGTGGTTGGTGAGGGTGTTAGAGTACATGTGGTTGGTGAGGATGTTAGAGTACAGGTGGTTGGTGAGGGTGTTAGAGTACAGGTGGTTGGTGAGGGTGTTAGAGTACAGGTGGTTGGTGAGGGTGTTAGAGTACAGGTGGTTGGTGAGGGTGTTAGAGTACAGGTGGTTGGTGAGGGTGTTAGAGTACAGGTGGTTGGTGAGGGTATTAGAGTACAGGTGGTTGGTGAGGGTGTTAGAGTACAGGTGGTTGGTGAGGGTGTTAGAGTACAGGTGGTTGGTGAGGGTGTTGAAGTACAGGCAGGTCGTTTAGTAATACAGTGGGTGTGGTGTGGATGAGGTTAAAGGTTAAAGATTTGAGATTTATGCTGTGTATGTATGTATGTATGTATGTATGTATGTATGTATGTGGCGACCTTTGGTGTAATGGTCAGCATGCTCGCCTCGCAAGCGAGTGGGCCCGGGTTTGATCCCCGGGCAGGGTGAAACTATGGGCAAGTTTCTTTACGCCATTTGCCTCTGTCTACCCAGCAGTAATTGGGGACCTGGATGTTAATCGATTTGGGGATCGTGTTCCGGGGTAATGGTTAGCCAGTGTAGTTGGCGAGTTGTCCGGTCATGCAACTCGTTAACTCAGGGTGTGGTTGTTGTGTTGGCGACAGCTTCTACACCTTAAACAAATTCACGCCTAGGTGGCCCTTGGGCCAGCCACCCTCATTACACGAGGGGCAACCATTATTATTATTATTATGTTATACTTATATAATTATGTATAGACAAAACAAATGGGGTGAGACAGACAACACCCCCCCCCCCCAACACACACCCTGGAGGAGGCAGCTCTCACACGCCCTGGTCATGACAGCTCCCGCGGCGCCGGGCGTTTTAAAGCGGAGGCTGTAAGTCCATCCAGGGGTGAGGGAGGCGCTAGTACCCCCGGGCCTGAGCTGCTCTATTCTACTCCAGTGGTCATCTCTCGTGTCTACTCCAGTGGTGTAGTTTCCGAGGACCAGTGGTGATCCCTACAGCGTAAAATGTTTGCAAATGACTCCAGTGGTAGTTCCTGGCTACCATTGGCCACCCTGGACCTGGTAGAGGTGTTTTTCTCGTCACTGGCAATACCTCCAGAGCTGTGTGTTTGTGTGTGTGTGTGTGGTACCTGTATTCCATTAATCTCCGGGGCGTGGCATGACAATTCTTGGGGTGTGGGACAACAGTCCCAAGGGCGTGGCATCGTATTCTCTGGGGCGTGGCATGAAAAACCTTAGGGCGTGGGATGACAATTCCAGGAGCGTGGTATAACAACCCCTTGGGCGTGGCATCGTATACTCCCTGGGGCGTGGCATGACAACTTCCATGGCCTGAGATAAAACTGTACTACAGCTCTATGAATGCAAAATTTGACTGAGTGTATGACTGACTGAGTAACAGACTGACTGAGAGAGTGACTGGTTAACTAAGTTACTAACTGACTAAGTAACTAACTGACCCTCTGACTGACTGGCTTGCTCACTGAAAAAAATGACGAGCTCAAGATCCTTTCATTTTTCTTTCTATTTTTGAGGGAGAAGTAGAGGCAGGACAGGTTATGACGGGGAGGAGCAGGAGAGCAGACTGTGAGTAAGATGTTAAAGAAGACACTAGGTACAGAGTGAGAGGGATGGGATGGGGTGCAGAGATCCACTGAGTATTTGAAACAGTGGGGCGTTGTATCCCAGCTTGTGGAAGAACGGTGGAGCGGGGAGAAGAGTACTTGAATGCATGACAGGACCGTATACTGAAGGGAGGAAGGACTCTAACACGAGGGGAGGATTATAGACCATTAATCCCTGACGCGGTGAGGGGAGGGGAAGGATGATTTCAGCACGTGGACAAAGTTACATAAATATGTTTGTAAAAATCTCAGTCTTGCTTTGTGTAGGAATTGTTTAGTTGCGCATAACAACAAAAACAAACATTTTAAAAACTTCACGTTAGGATAAATAGTGATGATAGAGAGAGTTTCTTGAGTGTTGGGGAGAAGAAGACGTGAGGAGACGTCTTGACACAAAAAGCATGAGAAATGTTGCGCGTTATTATTAAACAACTTCACCTTGGCATGAAGACACGACAGATAACAGTTCGATTAATGACAAGAGATAAACAAGGGTTTGAGTATCAGACGTGACGGAAGGTGTTGAGGCAGGGGGCATGTCCGGCCCGAGGAACCTAACCTCGTGTGGGAGGCCAGGTGGACGCGGCCTCAATCAATGCCAGCAGGAGACCCGACAGCAGCAGCAGCAGCAGAGGCGGTGTGGAGGCTCTGTTACAGCCACCTTACCTGGCCGGGCACGTGCCAATAATCAATATGCAATACACAGAACATGGCACGGCAGCCACCTCTAGGACCCCTGGGCTGAGTCCTACATCAGGGTACTCCAACCATTGCTATATCCTTCGCCCGTGTTCGCAAGACTTCGCAAGGGTACCCAGAGTCCTTCCGCATCGACATCCTGCGCCTCGGTTACTCATGGAGGGCGGCGCGGCGTGTGATGTCATGAGTTGGTGGTGTTGAATGAGGTTACGATATGCGGTCAAGGCGTCCATTGTTTACACGAAACAGAAACTGACGTTAGTGATCACGAAGCTGCCACCAGACAACTTCACGCCAGACTTCACGCTATTTCAACCATCAGAGTTTCTTTGCATGAATTGGTTGCAGGTATATTGTTCACATTCAACCACACAGACTTACGAACACAACCTGGAAGCAACACAATAGTTGTAAAGAGTGGATGATATACAAGAACGCGACACAAGTTGTTCTGTCATGAACTGAGGCTGTAAGCAATATTTCCTCATCAGTCACAGACCCTCACGAGACACCGACTTATTTCCGTTAACAAAGAGAATAAACGCAATATATCTCTCCACTTGTCCGCGGCCACACACGCGACCCTCAACAACAACATTACTGCCACAGACACTAGTGTTTTGTATACTTTTTGTCCTTTACACTGGTACTGAAGCCACGGGTGTGTCCGCGAGGACTCTGACGACGACGAGGGACGCGCCGAGGTGTCTCTATGAGTCCCTACTGTGTCCCTTGACGTCGTGGGACAGGGTGAGGAGGGACTGAGGAGCCTGGGCGACGCTCAGCTCCGTCGGGCCCGCGGCTGAGGACTAGCTGGGCCCGCCAGGTGAGCCCTCAGGTAGGGGGCGGCGCGCCCAGCATTGACTGTGGCGCAACAGTCCCTCTCCCCCCCTCCCTGCCCTCACCCCTCCACCTCCCTCCCCACATCCTTGTAAACTTCTACCTTACCTCACCAACTTCCTTCCTCACTCCCCTTTCCCTCACATCTCCTTCTTCCTCTCAGCTCTCCTTCATTTTTTACCTTTATATATTCCCCTTTACTCCACGACCATTGGCCTCCCCCCCCTCCTTCTCCCCCTCCCCTTCCCTCTCCCCCTCCTCCTTGCCTCACCCTTCCCCAAATCTTCTCCTTTACCCCAACTCCTCCCCGCTTCCCTCACCCCCTCCTAATCAACTTCTACCTCACCTCACCAGCTCCCCCCCCCTTACCTTCCCCTCTTCTACGCCCCCATTTTCCCTCCCCTTACCTTCCCCCTTTCTACACCCCCTTCCCCCTCCACCTACATTCCCCCCTTCTCACCCTTCCTCTCCTCATTCCATCATCCCTCACCATCTCTCTTTCACATTACTTCTCCCTCCTCTCCCCCCCCCAATTCCTCCCTTCCATTTCTCTTCCTCCATCCCCCATCTCCACCCCCACCCCCCTCTACCCCTCCCACCCCCTCACCCCCCCTCCACCACCATCACACATATCTTCATTGGTTACTGTACACATTCATCACCTTCCCTCCTACCCCCTCCCCCTCCCCTATTCCTGTCACTACCACAACTACCACTATCACCATAATTTCCACAGTCACCACAATCACGACAATTACCACTACTACCACAATCACCTTAACTAGTGACCACCATCACCACAATTACCACACCTGCCACTATCACCACCATCACTACACCTACCACTATCAACACTATCACCACACCTACCACTATCATCAAAATCACCACAATCACCACAACTACCACGCCTACCACAACCACCATGAGGACGTTCTCAGGTAGTCGACGTCCCACCTGGCGGTCACTTAGTGCACTAAATGTGTCAACACTCAGTCGTCAGCCTATATTGTATATGACGTGTGTGTTCTCTCTCTCTCTCTCTCTCTCTCTCTCTCTCTCTCTCTCTCTCTCTCTCTTCTTTCTTTCTCCCAACAGTTGATGAACTATAATTAATATATCATACTAATTTGTATTATAACATCGCCAGCACGAGCAATCAGATGTGCCAGGCGATGATCTCCACCCTTTAGTGACACACTTTTATAAGCTTAGCCAGACGAACCTGTGCTCACCTTCTGCCTGTGGTGGCGCTCGTTGTGGCTTGGAAGTTAGCTCTATCCTTCATCCCTAACAATAAGCTTACATAATCCTTACGCCAGACGGAACTTCGCTCGCCTCCTTCCCTTTATATTACGAAAAATAACAAAACAATGAAGAGCTTATAAAATTCTTCACCAGGCGAACCTTCTCCCAGCCTTCTGCCCGGCGTGGCGTTCTCTCACGTCATAAAGTTGTCACCATTCACAACAACAAAACGAGAATGTGAATGGTGGAAAAAAATATGAGGTGATTCAAAATGGCCGCCGGCAGAGGTACACGAGCGGAACTAGTCCATTAACTCCGTGTCGTGCAGCGGTGACGTAAATACTAGAGGTCATGTAAGGTGGGAAAGGACCTCTTCCTCCACCTCACCTCTCACTCTTTACTTTTCTCCACCTCCTATTTATCTTTTTTCTTTCTCCTCTTCCTTATCATCATCATCATCATCCTCTTCTTCTTCCTACTCTTACTCCTTCTCCTCTATACCTCCTGGAACCCACGACCACTTCCTCCACCCCCCTTCTTCTTCTCCTCCTCCACCTCCTTCTTCTCCTTCTTCTCCTCCTCCCTTCTTTCTTCTCCCCTTCCTCCTCCTTCTCCTCCCTTCTTTCTTCTCCCCTTCCTCCTCCTTCTCCTCCCTTCTTTCTTCTTCTCCCCCTCCTTCTTCTCCTCCTCCCCCTCCCGCGGTGCCCACCACTACAATCACCACCATCTCCTCCTCCTGTAGCCAGCCAGCACTCAGTGAGCCCTTGAGGGGGGGTGCAATAAGTGGGTGCTCCAGGGTCGATCAATGCCACATTCCTGCCCCAACCAGCTAGGACTCACCTGAAGCGACTTTGTTCATTAAGGTGTAAAAAACAAGTGATGAGATTATCCTGTACTGAACAAGAACAGGGTGTGGTTGTTCAATCTTATTAGGAAGTGAAATTGCGTTTGTTCACTCTTATTATTATGTGGTTTAGGTTAGGTTAGGTTAGGTTAGGTTAGGTTAGGTTTTATGTTAATCTAGGTTAGTTTAGGTTAGGTTAGTGTGAAGATTAAGGTTTTTCTTGTTAATCTTTACGAGACACTGGTCAGGTTATTCACTCTTACACACAACAGAGCCAAGGTACAGTCTACCGGGTGAACCATAAAGAGGTCTTGATCTATTAAACTGGAAATAGCCTTAAATTATTCCCCATTAAATAAAAATAGAAGGAGTTTATTCTTTGTTAAAAATAAAAATAGAGAAATAATGATCTATCGACCCAAAGTAAAGTAGGTTTAGGAATATCCAGTTAAGAGATATATAGCAATCGTATCTTTGTCTGTCTGTCTGTATGTACGTGAGGTTTATCAATGGCTGTCACTTGTGTTGGAGGCCGGGCATTAGGGCCAGCCAAGACACACACACACACACACACACACACACACACACACACACACACACACACACACACACACACACACCATGATTAGCGACCTCAAGGTGACTTATTAGGTAGGTAGATTACAGGTGCAAAGAGCAAAGGTTAAACTAGATTCATGTTGTTGTGTTTCGTGTACAGAGAGAGAGAGAGAGAGAGAGAGAGAGAGAATAAATTTTTAGCTTGTCTGTCTGTCTGTCTCTGTGTCTGTCTATCTGTCTTTGCTACATTATTGTGAAAACTAAACCTGCTAAAATGAACCCACACACACACACACACACACACACACACACACACACACACACACACACACACACACACACACACACACACACACACACACACCTGACCACCACTAACAATAACAGGTAGATGGACGTGAGCTGAAAACCGAAAAGAATATAAAGTGTGGTAGAGAGAGAGAGAGAGAGAGAGAGAGAGAGAGAGAGAGAGAGAGAGAGAGAGAGAGAGAGAGAGAGAGAGAGAGAGACCCTGTAATAATCGTCCCTCCTATGATATATGAGAGTCCTATCAGCGTCCTATGAGCGTCCCTGACATTCTAGGGTTACCTCGTAAGAGAAAATATTCCCCCAGAAATTGTTTTTAAAAGGATGTTGGTGAAAGGATGCGGCCAAGCAGTTCCTCAGACGTAGAGTAGAAATATATTACTACCCCACTTCCCCCCCCATCCCCCCCACCCCCCCCCCCCCAAGGAAAAAATATGTCTTGTAAAGTTCGATAAAGACCTCGGTAACTGTCTCGGTCTGTCATGGAGTTCCTTCGTTTTTCTTTGGAGGTTAGGTTAGGTTAGGTTAGGTTAGGTTATGCTATGTTAATTTGGAGGGTCGTGGATGGAGGAGTGAGTGGGTGTAGGAGGGAGTGATATGGGAGTGGAGTGGGTGTAGGAGGGAGTGGGTGTAGGAGGGAGTGATATGGGAGTGGAGTGGGTGTAGGAGGGAGTGGGTGTTGGAGGGAGTGGGTGTAGGAGGGAGTGGGTGTAGGAATGAGTGGGTGTAGGAGTGGAGTGGGTGTAGGAGTGAGTGGGTGTAGGAGGGAGTGGGTGTAGGAGTGAGTGGGTGTAGGAGGGAGTGATATGGGAGTAGAGTGGGAATGAAGGAACAGATATGGAGGAATGAGTGGGTGGGGAGTGAACATGGATAGGGAGTGGCGTGGTAGGGGGAGTGGGAGGAAGGTTCTCGTGACGGAGGAACAAATTGGCCCTCACACACGCCCTCCTGTGCTCGATATAATGCTTCAGCACCACTATTTTACCTGTGTTGTTCAGTACCTTCAGCTGGTTTACCTGGCTGACTCACTGACCGATTGACTGACTGATTGAGCGTCTGAACTCCTGACTGACTGACTGACTGATTGATGATCTTACCTCCTGACTGACTGACTGACTGACGAAACTTACCTGACCTGATATAACATTACCTAACGTGACCCAATCGAACCTAACCTAACCAAACCAAACCTACCCTAACCAAACCTAACCTATCCTAACCTAACCTAACCTAACCTAACCTAACCTAACCATTAGATTATTGTGAAATCATTGCTATTAGAGACAAATTAGGACTGGTAGGGTAAGGGAGGGCCCATTAGGACTGAGTTGATGGGTGGAGGTTGAGAATAAGGGGTAAGGGTGAGGGGGGAATTAAGGGTAAGGATGAGGAAGGATAAAGGGTGAAGAAAGGGAGGGGAGGGTGGGGTAGGGGTGGGGGGGGAGTCATTTAACCAATCACTACTGTCAGTTAAACGATCACCATTTGAGTGTCCCAGGTAGAGTTGTATTGACCTGCAGTCTATTTCAGGTAAGAGTGCCAGGTGAGTGTCAGGCGCTGTTCACACTCTCTCTCTCTCTCTGGCGCCTCTGTATGTATGTATGTATGTATGTATGTATGAGTGGATTGTTTCAGGTATTATGTGTGTGTGTGTGTATTTTTCAGGTAGTTTGTGAATATGTATGGTATGTATGTATGTATGTATGTATGTATGTATGTATGTATGTATGTATGGTTCTCTTAGTCTCTATGAGTATCGTCTATGTGTTTTTTTTACCTGTTTATTCATCCTAATTATTATTCACTTGTTTTTTTACCCCTACCCCTCCCCCTCCCCCTCCCCCCTCCCCCTCCCCCTCCCCCTTCCCCTTCCCCCTCTCCTCCCACGTAGCTACTATAGTTTACGATCATTACCATCACCATCAAGTAAAAATTACACACGTCGATCACCGCAAATCAATAATCTTGCTGTTATGGCAAAGGAAATCCATAGTGTTCTCCAAGCGTTGCATCGTTCGTGGACAGAAAATCCAACTTCCTACTCCTCCTTATTCTTCTTCTCCTCCTCCTCCTACTCCTCCTCTCTTCATGGTCTAACACCGTCTGAATAAACACCTCACCTTGGGCTAAAATATACAAGGTACGAAAAATACCACGAACAAGACGATGTTGGGGGGGGTACGAACCTAACAAAATCATCCCTTAAGATCGTTACCTTAGGTTTGGGCCAGGGATAAGATGGCGTTCCATTCGTGGTACTTATCCTACATTATGCAGTACGTCTTATGGCCCGGGAGGGAGGGAGGGACTCACACACACACACACACACACACATACACGCAAGATTTACTAAGGCGTCCCCCTATGAGCGGTGGTGGCGTGGTAGTTCCCCAGACAGGACAATAAATGGGGGAAGCTCTCAGCAAAATGAGCTTGAGGCAGTAGCTCGACTTACTGCCTGGTGATAGTAGCACCTTCGGGACCTGTCGCACCTTGGCTATCACCGCCACCTCTGCCACCATTACCACCATCACTATCTCACTATCTTCTACCTGTACCTACCAGCACCACCACTACTATACATCACCACTGCTACCAACACAACTACTACGACTACCATCACAGCTATCACCATCACCACTGGAACCACCATTATCATCAACAACTACCATCACCACCACCAGTCCACTAACACACACACACACTGAGGCTGATACACCCAGGTCTGTGTGGCACACCTGAGGCACTGTGCCATCTCTTAAACCTGGCTTATTGTACCTTAGAGACAGTGCCAGGTGTTGATACAGGGATTACTGAGGAGAATATACTGAGGTCATATCTCTCTCTCTCTCTCTCCCTCTCCCCTCTCTCTCTCTCCCCCTTTGACTCCTACACTCCTACGTTGGAAAGGTGCGTGTGATCGTAGCCCTGCCTATAATCTACACCCTGACCTATAATCTACACCTAGGCTTATAGGTTTGTACTCAGGTATTAATGATAGGAAGACCAGGTGCTAATTGATTGGGTCGATGTACACACACACACACACACACACACACACACACACTATTCTTATCACCATATTTAACATTCTACTCCTGTAATTTACTCGTATATAAAAAAACGCTAAAAAACACACTATACCTTCCTATAAACGGTCCTTTGTGTTTTTGTCGTGTTTTTTGTTATATATCAAGAACAAATACAGTTATTTACTCTCTGATGATTAACATTTTTGTGGTTTTTTGTTTCCATAAATATATGTAAAAAACAAACAAACACATTTTCTTATTATTAACGTTCTTGTGTTTTTTCCCAATTAGTTTGTTATTAGAAATCTAAGAAAAAAAATTATGGTGTTTTTTCGATTAATATTTTCGTATTGTTTTGATTGTTCATATATATATATAGGAAAAAAACATTGATGTATAGAATTTGTTGAATCATCGAGTGTTTTTTTTCATATAAATTGTTTAATGTTTTTATTTGAATAGTAATCAACCCGCTTCCCTGTTTTTGAAAGAGGGGTGGGGTGGTGGAGAGAGGGGGGGGTGGGGGTGAGGAAGTGGGTTGGGGGTGAGGAGGTGGGTGGGAGTGGGGGTGAGGAGGTGGGTGGGGGGGGGGAGAGGGTGAGGAGGTGGGTGGGGGGGGGGGAGAGGGTGAGGTGGTGGTGGGGGGTAGAGGTTGTTCACTCCCCCTCACTTCCCCTCCTACCTTGTAACTCACGCCTCATTTTCACCCCCCCCCCCCCTCCAAGGACAACTCTTCCCCCATTCGTGCGGCGGGTAGTTAAGGAGGGGGGCAGGGGCAGGGGTAGGGGGAGTAGGTCGGCCCCATGAGCCCCCCCCCCCCCCCCCTCAGCAACCATTACTGTTAGTGTTGTACGTGACCAACACTTACTCTCTCTCTCTCTCTCTCTCTCTCTCTCTGGAGGCTTATGTCCCTGTGTGCGTATGTCTGGGTATTTGTACATGTGTGTGTGTGTGTGTGTGTGTGTGTGTCCAATGTTAAAAAAAGTTACCAGATGAAATGTCTCCCGATTTTATTTCCCCCCTCCAAAAAAAAAAAA
>CAUDMG010003561.1:655000-680000 GCA_958450375.1 Homarus gammarus | reverse complement strand
GACTACAACGGGTTACAAGAAGACTACAACGGGCTACAAGAAGACTACAACGCGGACAAGAAGACTACAACGGGTTACAAGAAGACTACAACGCGCGACAAGAAGACTACAACGCGCGACAAGAAGACTACAACGCGCTACAAGAAGACTACAACGCACTACAAGAAGACTACAACGCACTACAAGAAGATTACAACGCAGGACAAGAAGACTACAACGCACTACAAGAAGACTACAACGGGCTACAAGAAGACTACAACGCGCGACAAGAAGACTACAACGGGTTACAAGAAGACTACAACGCGCGACAAGAAGACTACAACGCGCTACAAGAAGACTACAACGCACTACAAGAAGACTACAACGCACTACAAGAAGACTACAACGGGCTACAAGAAGACTACAACGCGCGACAAGAAGACTACAACGGGCTACAAGAAGACTACAATGCGCTACAAGAAGACTACAATGCGACTACTACTACTGCTCATAAATCGCTGTAATTACCTCCCTATCACGCAACTTAATCATGGTAACCCTTCAAGAATGTTGCAGCACGCGACAAAAAAAAAGCCATTAATCCTTAGTCATGCCGTGGCGACGTGCAAGGGGGGGACCTTTAATTAAGCCATTGTTTTTATCATGTCTCCCCCCCCTTCCCTCCCCGCCGCTGAAGGTCGTTCCTTTAGGATATAATTTTTCCTGTTTTTATTATCTAGTACATAAGAATTTTAACCTTGAATTACAGACAAAAATATAAATAATCTGTGAATGCAGCAATTTTGTTTCTCTGTTTGAATTTTTCTAAAGTTAGATCATAATTCGGGAGATACATATTCCTAAAGGGATGATGACGAGGTTGCCACAGCTGGATGGAATATATTGAAAGACTTGTAATTTGTTTAATGTCTCACATTTATCAGTATTATCTATATTCTTAATTTAATAATCCATACTCTTTTTTCCTTCATATCTAGTTCATATTCTATTTATTCAATTGTAATATGCACAGTTAACTTACAACAACAACAACTACTACTACTACTACTACTACCACCACTATACACAACCACCACTACATTATTCCACAACAATTGGCGTCAGGTGCTTAATGTCAGCATAAAGCGCCCGTGTCTATTACATTATTGGATATAATAAATAATTATTGAGAAAACAAAGTATTTAAACGCCTTCAGCAACCAACGGATCAGCTGATACACCACACTGGAAAGGTCTATATTATTACAATTTCCTCTTTTACCATTAATTATATTTATTTATGTATTTTATCTATGTTCTAGTTTATTTTTATGTCGTAATTTTTTCAGTATAAATGATTTAATAGCGAAAAAATAATATTAAGATTAGAAGGAACGCCCAATTTAATGCCCAACTGCAAGACGCCGCCTCCATTTGCCTTTAAACGGGTTTTGATTTAATTTTAATTTATCTTGCCAGTTCAGTGATAAATTTGAAGTGTTATTGTGATGTGCGTGATGGTTAAGCGCTTGACAATATACAGTGGTCAGTGAAAACGTCAGATTAACTCGGAACATATAGTGATTATGATAAATACAGAGAATTAAATGACTGATAGCCCCAGGGAGTGGTTTAAAGCCACTTGTTTACGAACATTGTGATGCAGTTTAACGAATACTTGTGTTGATTTTGTATTTAAATTGCATGAATAACTAAAGTAATTTTGTGAAAATTAATGCCAATGACGTGTGTTTAGTGAAGAGAGAAGTCTAGAATGAAGGAAACACCGCGAGAACCCAGTAAGTACCAATCTTTGTCGACGTTTTCTGTGGTGCAATAGTTTGGGTTCAGAGAAAATGTACAAATTTAGGTTCGATGACTGAAGTATTTCTGACTGTACCGACGCTTCAAGGTAATCCGCACACAGCTGTCTTAAATAACCCTGAAATATGGCGATAAAATTCCTTATAGAACCATGTCTTTGATTAAGCAAAGATTATATAATATTTTATTATCGTACACCTTATTAGTGTTCTGAAATATGGATATACAGGTGTCACGTCCTTATCAACACACTAAAATACAATCAGAGACGTGACCGATGGCCCCAGCTGCTAACGAGCCGATGAATGGTGAAGAAGATAAAATATATAAGTAATATAAATTCGTCACTTGCAAGACCTTGTAATTATTTAACCTAAGGTATTATTTAACTTATTCCAATTAGGACATTATAATTCTAATTTTATTTAAACTTAATGTAATCAAAACTCTTATGGTAAATTCAAAGCGACAAGTTCCCACGTTCCGCAAGAGTTATACATTATTTCAAAATTGCGGCCAATATCCTGTAATAAAGCGAAAAATAGAATACGTTAGAATTTTTGGTGATACATAAGACATATTTTGATTATTTGTACGAGACTAAACAAGAGTTGGTATTAATGTAACGAGATCTTGATTATGTGACAACGATTTCTGCTGCAGGCGCTATATACACTGTCAAGAGGTGGTGTGTGTATTAACAAGATTACGAATCAAAGGTAAATGACGTTAGGTTGTTTTGCTTTAATTAGAACTGTGTTTGAAGGTTACTTGTTGTCAAATTTATTCCAATGGAGTACTGTATTTAGTCCGTCTTGTTGTTGGAGTCGAATTGGGTTTATGAAGGTTTAATATTATTTGATAGGCTGTTAAATTATATAAAAACTGGTATATTTTTGCAATTATAGTTCACCCGTGTTTAATTATATGCCGAGTGTTGTATAATATGGGTAATGTGACGTCGAAGTGTGCTACAAATTATGAGTCTTGATCATTCATTTATAACATAGCTTAAGGATTGTGATATTGTGGTTGCCTTTTTCCGAGTACAATTCGCATCGATTTTTTTTAGAAATTGTGTCTTGTTTCCACGAAAAAGTAACACGGCACGTAAAAAATAACAGTTTGCCTTCCTGAAAAAAAAAATATTAAAAGCATAGGCGCAGTCACTTGAAATAACTCCCTGGTATTGTATTTAATATTCGCCATAAAGCCTTTTACCTGAGAAATTAATGGTGAATGGCCGTAGCATGATTCATCAACTAGAATAATACACCATAAAACTGCACGAATACTAGAAATTAGAGGAATAAAAAGAGTGAAATAAGCTTGTGGGGAGGGGAGCGTTCTTAGCCTAGTATCTCGTTCGTTGCCACAGTGCTATTGATCAAGGGAGGGACAAGGGGGCGGTATTGCCAAAGTTTCGTCTGTGTTTTGCTGGGGTGAGGGAAGGTGGCAGGCAAGATGGATCAGGGAAAACATTACATGGATCGCGAACTCAATCACATTTATTTGATGACTTACGAAGCGAAACCTGACTGAACCTGAACCAACCGAACCCTGCGGCCTACATGCTATCTTGACCTAACCTAACCTAACCTAACCTAACCTAACTAATTTTAATCTAACTTAACTCCATATTAACCCAAGCGCTAATCCACTCCAATGTAACCTGTCCTCACCTAACTTAGTGTTAAAGTAACTTTCTAACCTCCCGCCTAATCTAACTTAACCCCTCGTGATTTAACCTAACTTAACCTAACCTAACCTAACGTATCCTGTGGTAGTTTTGGTTATGTCAGGCTAAGTTGGTTGATTTTGCGTCACCTGAGAACTTAAGTTGTCTTGCAGTCTTCAGCAATCACGGTACAGTTTGCATTTATTATTGATCATATTACAGCTGGCAGTGTTTATGTGTGTGTGTGTGTGTGTGTGTGTGTGTGTGTGTGTGTGTGTGTTTTTGGTAATTATGGCAGGGCAGGTGGAGGTACTATATATTATTCAATTAAATACTCTTACATGTATACATTTAGTTAATTAGTGTTGTCGGTGTTAAAAGGTGTTTGTGCATGTACAGTATATTTCTTCCCGTTGGTTAATTATTTCCCTGTTATACACTAGTTTAGGGTTGCATTAGGTAAGTTATGATAGGTTATGTTATTGTAAAATGGTGTAGTATAATTACAGTGTAGTTTATTGTGTATGGTAGTGTTATGGTGAGTTATCTTAGTGAGTTGAGATATAAAACTCATTTGTTGTGGATAATTGCTTGTGTGGCTTAAAGTTGTGTTAATTAAAACACGAATTCGTTTAATGTTTCATCTTTGGCTTAGTTGGGTAAATTAAGTTTCATTATGATTCTGTTAGTACGTATTAATTAAGCCTTGTCATATTAAACTACACTGCTAAGCCATTCTTATTTTTCCTGTACTTAGTAATTTGTTAAAGTTATGTGCAAGTCAAAGAGAGAGAGTGAGCAAAAATTTGAACATAAATGCAGTGTAAACAAAAAATTACGCCACTTTCTTGGTAATGGAATCAATACTTTACTTCAGGCAATGCACATTAATCTTATTTATGGTCTAGATTGAGTCACACCTCGATACAATTTTACTTAAGTCATGTATTCAAAAAAAAAGAAAACGTATTTTTTATGACTCATAGAAAACGGACGCGTATGGTTGACTATATGAAAATGGTTTTTTTTTTTACTAAGACCAGATAGTTTTGTTAGCTCATGTTGAAACTCTGTCACAGGATCAGTCTTACGACACAGAAAGGACAAAAAAGTCTTCACACTAAGCCACTTGGGATTGCCTTTTTGGTGAAACATAAGTAAAATGATAAATTGCTGGGAATCATTAGATAACGAAATGATAACATCTTCAGCTAAGGTAACGGCTGAGTATTGCTGAGTAGAAACCAATCGTCCATCACCACCAGTCCCTTGCAGCTATTACTTCGTCTTCCCACGCAATGTTATCGAATATGTGTGTCACCTTCGTCACCTTCGTCACCTTCGTCACCTTCGTCACCTTCGTCACCTTCGTCAAAATATTTATGACGGAGATAGTCGCTTTCTTCTTACACCTGCTTGAATAATACACATGTTCACCTTCCTACCTGCCACAGTATGTTTATGTAACACTACGGGGGGATCCTATCGACCTCCCCCCCCCCCCTCCTGTGTATATGTATGTATAATTGAACCTGCAGAACGCGTTGTGTGCTCTTGACAAACTTGCCAATATGCGTCTTGTTACTGTTCCTTTGAGTTTAGGTCTTAAGAGATGGCTACTGACCAGGTGCTGAATTTAATAATTTTTGTTACACTGTCAGACATATCGTGGAATGCATATCATACAGTCTACGAAAGAGGTGAACCGTATCTACCTTTATATAAAACAGGTTAGGATAGGTTTAGTTAGTTTAAGTTAAGTTTTGTTAATTAAGGTTTGAATAAGTTAATTTTGGATAAGCTAGATCAGGCTGAGTTAGGTTAAGTTAAGTTAGATTAAGTTGAGTTAGGTTTGGTTGAGTTAGGTTTGGTTGAGTTAGGTTAAGTTAGGTTTGAATAATTTAATCATTGTTAACTAGATCAGGCTGAGATAAGTTTGGTTCAGGTATGTTGTTATAATGTTATTACTGCGCTTCAACAACTAAGGTCTTTAAGCGCGTAACGAGGTTAGTAATTAATTATACTATTACGTCAACAATTAATTAGTAGCCTATTATTATTATTATTATTATTATTATTATTATTATTATTATTATTTTACAGCGAATTTGTACACAAGCGTGGGTAAACCCATCATAAAAAATCACTGCAATGATAACAAGTCACTGCAATAACAATACATCTCGATAAACTCGCGACCATAGATACCGGAAAATCACTGCACTTATAATGAAAACACGATAAAATGGCTGCAATTACGATGAAATACGGTAACGTCACTGGGAAAAAATCATTTGATGTTATGGTATCCTGATTGCTGTGCTGGACATCCCATTTGTAAACAATGTCGACGTAAAATTAGAGAGAGAGAGAGAGAGAGAGAGAGAGAGAGAGAGAGGGGACCTCGACCAATCACAGCACAGTAGGTGGCTTAATTATATCTCATGGTCGATGGTTAGGATAGTTAACTCGAATAGGTTGTGTGGAGGGGAGGGAGGGAGGGGGGGGGGGAGTTTTGAGGACATCAGCAAGGAGGGGGAAGGTGTGAGAGACGGGGGGGGGGGGGGGGGGGAGTTTGTGGGGCAGGACTGTATGGACAGGAAAAACCATTATACCGAGTTTCCGTCAGATGTCAAACCTCCATCTAACGAACTATTAAGTGATGAAAATCCATTATATCGAGGTATCCTTTAGATGTGAACCCACTAACCCCATCTAAAAGACTATATGGAGAGAGAAGTCCGTTATACTTAGTAGTACTTGTGTCCGTTAAATGGAGGTTTCACTGTATATATGAATTTAGTACTTATGTCGTCAACCAGATGGGTCTTACTTGCTTGCGTGTTCTCCTCTCGGTCATGTATCAAAGGGGGGAGGGGGTGAGGGGAGGAATAGGGGGGGTGAGGGTGAGGGAAGGGGGGAGCGTTGACCTACCTTACCTCACCTGTACTACGAGTGAGGGGCGGGCGTCAGGTGGTGCAGTGATTATGTGAGGTTAAGAGGCGGAAGTGCTCTCTCTCTCTCTCTCTCTCTCTCTCTCTCTCATTTAGCCTCCAAAATCATCAAGTCATCGTACTCAAGGGGTTAAATCATCGTACTCAAGGGGTTAAATCATGGTACTCAAGGTGTTAAATCATCGTACTCAAGGGGTTAAATCATGGTACTCAAGGTGTTAAATCATCGTACCCTAGGGGTTAAAACATCGTACTCAAGGGGTTAAATCATCGTACTCAAGGGGTTAAATCATCGTACTCAAGGGGTTAAATCATCGTATAATGAATAACTATAGAACGAACGGGAGGTGGCGGAGATGATAAGTAATGATAATACTGAATAAATATAAGGACATAGAGACAGGCATGAGAAATGAAGGAAGTAATGATAGGAGGGATAGTATTAGGTAATAGGGAAGGAAGGAAGGAAGGAAGGAAGGAAGGATGGAAGGAAGGAAGGAAGGATGGAAGGAAGGAAGGAAGGATGGAAGGATGGAAGGAAGGAAGGAAGGATGGAAGGAAGGAAGGAAGGAAGGAAGGAAGGAAGGATGGAAGGAAGGAAGGAAGGAAGGAAGGATGGAAGGAAGGAAGGAAGGAAGGATGGATGGAAGGAAGGAAGGAAGGAAGGAAGGATGGAAGGAAGGAAGGAAGGAAGGAAGGATGGAAGGAAGGAAGGAAGGAAGAGACACTAATTAACTATTATAGAAAGAACAGCAATAAGACGAAAGAGAATCAGAACGAGACTAAAGAAGCAAAAATCCCCCAGGTAAAACAAAAGCAGATCTATCAGTCAGGTCAGAGAAGGCAGTCAAAAGTGAAATTAAAAATAGCATAAAAGACAATTGAGAGAGAGAGAAAAAGCGAGAATAAAGCCCCACAAAAAGTGACAAAATCTTAAATAAAGAAAATGGTTCTGTTAACGATTTGTGTTTTATTACCAGGAAGCAGTGAGGAAATGAGTTCGGTAGTGCAGTAAATTGTAGTGGTGGTGGTGGGGGTAGTGGTGGGGGTTGGTGGTGAGGGTAGTGGTGGTGGTAGTGATGGTGGTAGTGGCGGTGGTAGTGGTGGGGGTTGGTGGTGAGGGTGGTGGTGGTAGTAGTGGTGGTGGTAGTGGCGGTGGTAGTGGTGGGGGTTGGTGGTGAGGGTGGTGGTGGTAGTAGTGGTGGTGGTAGTGGTGGTGGTAGTGGTGGGGGTTGGTGGTGAGGGTAGTGGTGGTAGTAGTGGTGGTGGTAGTGGCGGTGGTAGTGGTGGGGGTTGGTGGTGAGGGTGGTGGTGGTAGTAGTGGTGGTGGTAGTGGTGGGGTAGTGGTGGGGGTTGGTGGTGAGGGTAGTGGTGGTGGTAGTGGTGGTGGTAGTGGTGGGGGTAGTGGTGGGGGTTGGTGGTGAGGGTAGTGGTGGTGGTAGTGGCGGTGGTAGTGGTGGGGGTTGGTGGTGAGGGTAGTGGTGGTGGTAGTGGTGGTGGTAGTGGTGGGGGTTGGTGGTGAGGGTAGTGGTGGTGGTAGTGATGGTGGTAGTGGCGGTGGTAGTGGTGGGGGTTGGTGGTGAGGGTAGTGGTGGTGGTAGTGGTGGGGGTTGGTGGTGAGGGTAGTGGTGGTAGTAGTGGTGGTGGTAGTGGCGGTGGTAGTGGTGGGGGTTGGTGGTGAGGGTAGTGGTGGTAGTAGTGGTGGTGGTAGTGGCGGTGGTAGTGGTGGGGGTTGGTGGTGAGGGTAGTGGTGGTAGTAGTGGTGGTGGTAGTGGTGGGGGTTGGTGGTGAGGGTAGTGGTGGTAGTAGTGGTGGTGGTAGTGGCGGTGGTAGTGGTGGGGGTTGGTGGTGAGGGTAGTGGTGGTAGTAGTGGTGGTGGTAGTGGTGGGGGGTTAGTGACGGTGGTGGTGGTGGTGGTGAGGGTAGTGGTGGTGGTAGTGATGGTGGTAGTGGTGGGGGTTAGTGGCGGTGGTGGTGGTGGTGAGGGTAGTGGTGGTGGTAGTAGTGGGGGTTAGTGACGGTGGTGGTGGTGGTGGTGAGGGTAGTGCTGGTGGTAGTAGTGGGGGTTAGTGGCGGTGGTGGTGAGGATAGTGAGGGTAGTGGTGGTGGTGGTGGAAGTAGTGGTTTTGGTGGTAGTGGTGAAGGAAATGATGGTGGTGATGAGGGTAGTGGTGGTCGTAGTGGCAGTGGTGTTGGTGATGATTGACCAAATTAGGAGAGAGAGAGAGAGAGAGAGAGAGAGAGAGAGAGAGAGAGAGAGAGAGAGAGCTCAGGTCACGCATTTGTTAATTAGGTAAAGGTTAATGAACCAGCCGTAACCAGCGTCTAATTGGTCCAACAACCTCATTCCAACTGTTAATTTCTTCTTGTATACGACCTCGATATTGGACTAAGGCTCCTCAAGTGCCCATTAAGTGTCTTAGGGCACTATTGAGACGACCCGATAACACTCGTATTAAGTGATTGTTTGGATCTGTCTGTGTCTGTCTGTCTGTTTCTGGGTCAGGTTGTCTGTTTGTCTGTGCATTCATTTCGAGGTTTAGAGATCTATTTGTTTATGCGCACATTAGCTTTATGAAGAAGAAGAAGAAGAAGAAGAAGAAGAAGAAGAAGAAGAAGAATTGCTAACGACATCGTGACTGCCTGCCAGCACTTGACTTAACTTGAGGTATTACTAACCGAGGTGAGGAGGGTGACCTAGATCAAGGGTAGAGTCTCTCTCTCTCTCTCTCTCTCTCTCTCTCTCTCTCTCTGGGTGTGACCCCATATTGCGCCTCACCTGTTGAAGCACTGCCACAACTGAGGCTTATGGATTGACTCGGTTACGTACGACTACGACCTGACCTCTTTATGATCTTTATGGCGTCATGCTTAGCCTTCTTGTTGGAGTTATATGGGTGATTGGATTAACTTTAATGATCACGACCTGACCTATCCTGTTCTCCACTGAAAATATCTCTGACTACCTGCAGAGTAATGTTTTCACCTCTCATCCTAAAGATGCCTTGTTCACCCCTTCCCCTTCACGAGAGGATTGTTTGAGGGCGACTTGAAGTATAGTTCCTGTACGACCTGACCCACAGTAGTGCCACCTGCAGGATAATACTCCTGATCTACCTTGACCTGTAGCAATGCTGTAATTAACCTCCTGGAAGGATTTGATCAAAACGAGATCCAATTCAGTAGTGATGATGACCTAGCATGACCTAAGATAAATTTTAGGACAAGACTGATGACCTACCTTAACCTTGGTGGTAATCCAGCTCATGCCATCCCTGGCCTCCTTGATGATGGTGGCCACGTTGGAGTCGTCCTGGGTGATGGAGGCCACCAGGACGGGCTTGGCCATGGCCCGATGGATGTTGACCTTCTTGATTTGGTCATTGTCGTCTTCATGGTTGTTCTTATCCTTCAAGAGACCAGCTGCCTGCATGGTAGCGGTCTAGGCACTCGAGACTGTCTCTAAACGTTCCTAGGCTTGGTTCCTAGGCAGGAGGTGGGGCCGAGCCACTGCCCCAGCCCGGGTCCCGTCGGACCTGACTGTGTCTCAGGCATGGTTGTGGGTTAAGTTATGTTGGGTGCACACAGTGTTATACTCCCTGGTCCCTCCCCTCACTCCAGCGTGACCCCGACACAACTACATGTTATCTCAGTTTCTAGTGTTACAATGTGAGAGGAGTTGGGTCACCGCAGGGCGGGGTCTTGGGGCCATTGTTGTTGTGGGTCCCGGAGGTCCACTGAGACAAAGAGAAGGGTCCCCCACTGTCCCGCTTTGATGTGCCACGGTCCTGTTGTTTACATGTGTCTCAGGCACCCTAGGGACCCTCGCTAACTCACACTATCCCTAAAACTTTGATGTGTTGGCTCTTCACTGACCAGGCGTGAGTCTTTGCCTGTTTCCAGTAACTTTATCATAACACTGTGTTCCTCTGCGTGTCTCTGTTGCTGGTAAGAACAATCTCACTAATAGATTTTATGCTGAAAAGATTTAGAAATTACACCGACTGACACAACGAACATGCAACAACTTCGATGTTCAACACAAAAGTTTACTGTCGCTCATATATAAGAAGTTGTACATAGAAATTAACAGAAGACGACGCCAGCACACGGAATTAGTGATCACGAATACCTAGAAAATGAACCAAAGAAGCTCCATATATATATATATCTGTTATAAAAGTGGATTTTTGTACAAAGTCCAATTTCACTATATTGCACGGATCCCATTTCAAAAGTTTAGGTCCTTGGATCACACCAGCCGTCTCTCATGGACGTACGCTGCCTCAAGGGCAGTGACGTGAGGCGTCTCTTCGTCCTTTCGGTTGTCAATGCCGGATCGTGGTGGAAGATCAATTCAACAAAGAACGCTGTCTGGGGAAGGGCGAGGACATGCTCTTAACCCCCGCCCTTAAAGATTGTTTTCATTTGATGTCAGGATTCCGCTGTCGATATGGCCGCTTCATCTATTTTGAACCCCCGCCGTGCCCCGACCCGCCCCCCCCCCGCCCCGTCCCGTCCCGTCCCGTCCACTACACCTTCACCTACTACATGGTCCCCCACAACATCACTCAGAAGAAGGTAACTGTGGTGAAGGCCTTCATCCAATGTCCTGGATACAAGACCGCTTACCACACCATCAACTTCCTCGGTTACATATTACAAGTCCTACCTGGGCTCCTTCACCGACGTCGCCGTGTACAATACTTGCTGGTTGAGTTCGTTAACGACATCAACCTGTCCGTGAAGGTCTTACTGAGGGCCAACTGTGTTATGAAGGACTTCGTTCCTGCTCAACTACCCCCAAGATCAGCCCAGAGAGTAGTGACAAGACAAGACAAGAGAGATCCCTCTTTTCTCTGCTTGTAAGGGATGGGTGTCTACTGTAGACTCGTGTGAATGAATGTAGTGTGTGTGTGTGTGTGTGTCCTATCTTTTTCTCTCACACATACACACACACATGCACACTCATTCACTTACACACACACACACACACACACACACACACTCATTTACATACACAGGCACACTCTCTGACTCTCTCTCTCTCACTTTATCTGTCTGTCGCCACAAGAAACAAACAAACACACCTGCTGGCACTAAAGGACTTGCTCCTGGCGCCTGTTTGGGACACCAGCAAGTATACAAGTAGTAAGACTGAGGCTAAGGTACGAGCGACAGAAATAGCATGAGCCAGGGGGAAGTACCGCCCACAGAATACTTAATGAAGGGGGGGAGGTGGTGACACTCTTGGGGTGGTGGGGGGGGGGGGGAGGCTCTCGTGGTGCTGGTAGGGGGTGTTGGGTGGGGATGGGTGGGGGGGGGGGGTGACATGTACTCTACTTTGGTGGGTCAGCCAGCTCGGGGAAATCATATGTGTTGAAGTTAATGAATATCCGGGTATTTTCGGGTATTTTCAGGTATTTTCAGGTATTTTCGGGTATTTTCGGGTACTCGTTGAATGTCTGTATTAGCGCTGTGTTGCTATTGGGTTCGGAGGTCAATAACGTGTTAAAAATGAACGATCGAGTTATGAAATGAACTAAGAAAGACAAGTATTTTGTTCCATTGGTCCCCTGTGTGTGTGTGTGTGTGTGTGTTGACCCCTTCACTACGATGGATTAGCCCCTTTAGTACAGTGAATTAATCCATTAAAATGTCATGAAGTCTTAATCCGGAGGTAAGACATCGTACTCAAGGGATTAAAGTCGTTGTACTCAAATAATTAAGCCATCGTACTCATTAGGGTCAGGTTAACTTAATCAACGGACTGAAGGGGTTAAACCATCGTTATTAAGTCATAAAACTAAGAGAACAAGAGGAAGTGTTTATACGATGAGATTTTTTTTCCTAGGTTGGTCGAGATAGTCCTGTAGGGCCTCAGGTGTTAATGGGGAATGGGTTGGTTTCTTTTTTTCCAAGGATAGTCGAGGTGTTGTTGCGTCTCCGTGTTTGAGGTGGATTACTTTTCAGTGTGTGTGTGTGTGTGTGTGTGTGTGTGTGTCACCTGACCTCTCTCTCCTGACAACCACAGTAAACACATACCGGCCAGTACCTTCCCGCACCTCATCCCCCCCTCCCTTCTTCTCCCCCACACCTCCCTCACTCGCTTCTCCTCTCCCTCACACCTCCCTCACTCCCTCCTCCTCCATCTACCTCACTACTTTCTCCTTACCCATCTCCTTCACTTCCTTCTCTCCTCCCTCCCCTCCTTCTCCTCTTCCTATCCTCCCTCCTTATCTTTCTCTTCCTACTTTCCCTCCCTCCCCATCGTTCTCTAGCTCTCTCTTCTTCCCTTCATATTATTCCTCCATCCTCTCCCCCCCCCTTCATGACGTCACTATATCCATGACAGGTAAGTAATCGATATCTTAAGACAGTTAAGAAGCTTTTGATAAGATTACGGCAACGGCAACTTTTTATCCGTAGTGTCTCTCTCTGTCCTGTCCGTGCGTCCGTGATTTTATTTACGTTTGTCCGTGTTTCTGTGCGTCCGTGTTTCCGTGCGTCCGTGTTTCCGTTCGTCCGTGTTTCTCATTGGTGTACGTCCATATGAGTCAGTGCGTTCATGCGTCTGTATACTCCTGCTTCCATGCGTCCGTATTTCCCTGCGTCCATGCGTCCCTACGTCATGAACAGGATAACTCGAGCAAATAGATTTTTTAAGCAAACTCGGTATGTGGATATATCATCACAACAAGATATCAGAGGAGTTCGATAGCTAGTGAGGTGTCGTCAAGAGCAAGTTATGGCCTCTTGGACTTTATGATGGCGTCGCGGGGGACTTGGGGGACTTGGGGTTGGGGGACTTACGATAGGTTAGGGGACTTGACCACCTTGTGTAAGTAAGGGGGCGTTTTCTTGCTTATAAGTAAATGAAGTTTGACTGAAGGGATTCTAAGTACACTAAAACCATCTCCTTCTTGTTTGTTTACTGCTCACAAATGTTTCAGCTCCAACGACAAAACAACAACAAAACAACAACAACTCACCTGACGGTTTCAACTTAACAACAACAACAACAACAACTTTCCTGGCGGTTTCTAATCTAAAAACAAAAAAACAACACCAACACCACGTCCTCAACTTTACACGGACTTTAGTTTTTTGTAAATAAGAACGATTAGCTTTAATAATGTGGAGTTAGCATGAGAGAGGTTGATATCCTTGGTTGTCACGAAACGTACGACTCACACTAGTCAACTGGCATGAGGCGTCTAATTTAACCTAGTGGAAGTTTGTGTTGGTGTTAGTCCTTCCCTCCTTACCTGCCCCTCACCCACCCTCCCCCCCCCCGAGGAGGTGAGGGAGGGTGGGTGAGAAGAGGGGTATAGGGGTAAGGAGGGCATGGAGAAAGGGAGGGAGGTAAGGTGGGAAGGAGGTACGGAAGGTGAGAGGGAGGTATGGATGGATGGAGGAGGTAGGGAGGGAGGGAGAAAGGACTGAAGGAGGCAGGGTAGGAGAGAAGGAGGTAGGGAGGGTGGGAGGTCGGGAGGGACGCTTGTGTAAATACATTTCTCAATAGAACACATCCATCATCATAACACAATTGTAAACACGGTACATTTACCAGACCACAGGACCCTTATACACACAGCACCATGTAAATACAACCTTTCTGTAACAATAACTTACATTTGTGGGGACACGTCTGTGTACACGCCACACTTAGGAGCCCTAGAGAGAGAGAGAGAGAGAGAGAGAGAGAGAGAGAGAGAGAGAGAGAGAGAGAGTTATATATTAAAGTTTGTCTTGGTCAGTTTACATTTCCCACAGCAGAGGTACTTAGTGGCCTTTCCTTTAAAATACATTGCCAGCACGAGCATTCAACTGTGCTGGGCGTTACCTGTCATACTGGAATTACAGACTAATAGGAGGTATGCCAGACAAATGTTCGCTCGTCTCTTAGGTAAGGTGGTACTCCAGTGTTGTAAAAGCACTAGCAGTCCCCCTTTCTGACATACCCCTTAGGGAGCTTCGCCAGACGTACGTACGCCTGGTGTGACGCTCTCAGTTTGACACGTGGCAAAAACTACATTCATGTCGTCCTTTATGGCTGTAAACTCTTTTGAGAATATTTTCCGCCAATCAATTAGCAAAGGGGAGAAATGGCGGGCAATTATATGCGTCGGCAGGTGACTGTGGCACTCGCCAATCCTGATCCATACTGATCCAGAGAGAGAGAGAGAGAGAGAGAGAGAGAGAGAGAGAGAGAGAGAGAGAGAGAGTTTTGGCATGTTTGTCAACTTTCCATATATGGGAGAGAATGTTTTGAGAAGTCATTTTACTGACGTATTATGAGTACCGTTGCACACACACACACACACACACACACACACACACACACACACAAGATGAACGATCGCCTTGACCAAAAATAACCTTGAAGTAGCTTAGCGTTATTAGCTCTCCACTGGAACATTTAACGTTAATAGGTCCATTTATCACCTGTTTTGGCCATACCTGGAGACCCCTCACACCCCACCACACCTCCCCTTACCACACCCCCCCCTTACCACACCCCTCACCACACCCCTCACCACACCCCCCTTACCACACCCCTCACCACACCCCTACCTCACCCCTCACCACACCCACCCTTACCACCCCCCCACACCCCTACCTCACCACCCCCCCTCCCATACAGAAATATTACGTGGAACTTAAAATAACTCTACATATATACTTGAATATATTACTGTCACACACTCGTAATATATTCACGGTATAGGAACTGCTATATGTGTGACCGTGGAGCGGGCCAATGACATAACTTAATAATAATACATCACCGTCATTGGTTGAGAGAGAGAGAGAGAATTGATACTCTTCCTCTGATTGGTTGAAGGAAATTGACCCCTGTACCTCTAATTGGTTGAGCGAGATTGGCCCCTGTACCTCTAATTGGTTGAGCGAGATTGGCCCAATTGTATCTTTGATTTGTTGGATGAGGCCGACCCATCCACCTCTGATTGGTTGAGTGAGATCGACCCTTCTACCTCTGATTGGTTAGATGTTACTGACTCCTACTCCGATTGGTTTAAAGAGATAGACTCTCATCTCTGATTGGCTGAACGAGAGTGAGTCTTATTCTTATTGGTTGGACGAGATAGACATTGATTAGGTTAATATCCTTTATTACTTAAAATGTTAACCCTTAAATCATCCCTTAACTCCACCCCTTAAGTTGACCATTAATTCTCAGGTTTCATCTCCCTTAAATCCCTCTAATCTCCCTTTAAAGACCTCCTCAGTCCCCCCTTTAAGTTACCCTTTTCACCCCCTTCCCCCTTTTAAACCCCCTTTAAATCGTGTACTTTAATTCGCCTCTTAAGGGAGATATTGATCGGCATTTAGTTGTGTGTGTGTCTGTCTGGTAACCACGACACCCATGTACACACTGCGCTTATGTACACACACTACATTCACGTACACACGCTACGGCGCCGCCCACGTTTGTTGCATCCACGTACACACTACATTCACTTGCACACTACATCCACGTACACACTATACCCACGTACACACACACTATACCCACAGTACACACACACTACACCCACGTACACACACTACACCCACGGACACACACACTACACCCACGTACACACACTACACCCACGTACACACACTACACCCAACGACACACACTACACCCACGTACACACACGACACCCACGTACACACACTACACCCACAGTACACACACACTACACCCACGTACACACACTACACCCACGTACACACACTACACCCACGTACACACACTACACCCACGTACAGCTGGGAATATGCTCCACACAAGTAATACCACTAAATAAATTATTGGCTAAAAGAGATTAACAAAACTTTTTTTTTTATGGAAAAGTTGTGGAAAGGAGACACATTTTTTTATTATGCATTGGCTCATTTGCTGTCTGTCTGTCTGTCTGTCTGTCTGTCTGTTTCTGTGTGTTTATTATTCATATATGTTTTTGTCGCCTGTCTGTCTGTCTGTCTGTCTGTCTGTCTGTCTGTCTGTCTCTTTTTATCTCTCTTCCCACATACTTTGGTATTTGGGGCAAACATTATTACATGATTATTCAGTGAGTAATATCCCCCCCCCCTCCTCTCACCCCCAACTTCCTCTCATTCACCCCCCCCCTTTCCTTTCTCCCCCAACTTCCACCCCCTCCACCTATTGTTAATTCCCACTTCCTACCCTACTCCCTATCTGTCCTCCCCCTCTCATTCCCCATCCTCCCTCTCATTTCCCACCTCCCCCTCCTCCTTCCCCCCTTCCCCCTTCCCCTCTTCCCCCCTTCCCCTCCTTACATAATATTATCGTTAACAAATCATAGTTAGTCCCAGTGCCGGATAGTGCCGGATAGTGCCGGATAGTGCCAGACGAGTGTGTCCTTGAGCGGTAGAAAATCAATTGAATCACCGAACTAAGAATCAAAAACTCCTCAATCAAGGTCGAGATTTACTGAGATTCGTACAGTAGATATTTTTTTCGTAAGTGGTGATTCGTTAAAATTCGTAATATGGGAAATAACTTTGAAATTGTATATATTTTAGACTCAACCTTCGCTTGAGATCTTCACTTAACACCAGAAAAAAGTATTAAGTGGTATTATTATCATTTGTAAGTGATTCCTTAAGTATTTTTATTCTCCCGTGAGTAATGTTAAGTGGAAGTATCTAATTCAAAGTGAGTGTAAGTATAGCGAGGAATATTCACAGTCCAGTGATGTGTGTGTGTGTGTGTGTGTGTGTGTGTGTGTGTGTGTGTGTGTGTGTGTGCGAGAGCTGGCAGGGCGGGTCAGTAGTGTTCTTTATGGTAGAAGTAAATTTATTCTAGTGAAATAAACAGGATTTGCCAGTAGTGTAAATAGTATAATATTGATGCCGGAGAGAGAGAGAGAGAGAGAGAGAGAGAGAGAGAGAGAGAGAGAGAGAGAGAGAGAGAGAGAGAGAGAGAGAGACTCACTCTCTCTAATACATGATGCCAGACCCACATAGGTGAAGCCTCCTAAGGGTGATAGGGTGATAGAGGAGGGTGTTAACGGGGTGGGGAGGCTGGTAGGGAGGGTGGGGTAGGGGTGGGGAGGTTGGCAGGGAAGTTGGGGAAGGTGTTTGGCTGATAGGGGAGGATGGTAAGGGGTAGGGGTGGTAGATCGGGTGGGGGAGGGTGGTAGGGGGTGAGGAGGGTTGTGGTGATAGGGAATTGGTCGGGGTTGGAGGGTTGGAGGAGGTAGAGTAATTAGTTGCCTCTATGTCGAGTCTCTTCAAGCATTAATAAATAAATCATGGGGTATTAATAGTTGTGGCAGAACAATTACTACTGTCCATCGCTTAATTAACCCTCCCCTCCCTCCCCTCCCTCACTCCCTCCCCTCCCTCCCTCCCTCCCCTCCCTCACTCCCTCCCCTCCCACCCTACCACCTTGACGCTAGAATATCTCTGTTTTTGTCTGTCTGTTTCTGCGTTTTTGTCTGCCATTTTGTCTGTTTCTGTCTCTGTCTGTCTGCCTGTCTGTCTGTCTGTCTGTCTGTCTGTCTGTCTGTCTCTGCTTTTTGTCTATTTCTGTCTGTCTGTCTGTCTGCCTGCCTGCCTGCCTGCCTGCCTGCCTGCCTGTCTGTCTGTTTGTCTGTCTCTAATGGTGGAAGGGGCAGGGTTGTTTAGCAGGTAGTAGGGGAGGAGGAGGAGGGTGCAGGTGGTAGAGCAGATGGTGGTGGAGGAACCAGTTGGAGGACGGGCAGATGGTGGTGGAGGAACCAGTTGGAGGACGGGAAGATGGTGGTGGAGGAAGGGTCAGGCGGTGGTGAGGAAGGGGCCAGGTGGTGGTGGAGGGACCAGGTGGTGGTGGAGGAGCCAGGTGGTGGTGGAGGAACCAGTTGGAGGACGGGCAGATGGTGGTGGAGGAAGGGTCAGGCGGTGGTGGGGGAGGTGCCAGGTGGTGGTGGAGGGACCAGGTGGTGGTGGAGGGGCCAGGTGGTGGTGGAAGGGCCAGGTGGTGGTGGTAGAGGGCCCAGGTGGTGGTGGAAGGGCCAGGTGGTGGTGGTAGAGGGCCCAGGTAGTAGTGTAGGGCCCAGGTAGTAGTGTAGGGCCCAGGTAGTAGTGTAGGGCCCAGGTAGTTAGTGGCAGTGTTCGGTGTTCGTGCTGGCCCAGACTTGGTTCACCACCATCCAGAGAATATAAATAATAAAGTAAAGTGTTCGTGCAATACCACATTCCTACACCATTACACCACGCTGCTGCACAAAGGTTCTCCCTCTCCCTGCTGTACCTTTATGACTGCTACTGTACCATTCCTGTATTCGCAACACCTTTGAGTTGAATTGGTTGACTGTAATGTACTGTTGCTCCCCATGTCTCCAGAGTAAAGGGAGGGAGAGAGGGAGGGAGGGAGGGAGGGTGAGAGGGTGAGAGGGAGGGAGGGTGAGAGGGAGAGAGGGAGAGAGGAGCTTTATTCTACTCCCTGGCTATAGTGTACTGTACTACTACTGTATTCATAGCACCTGTCTGAGATTCCTTTCTTGACGTTACGTGAAGCTCATCAAACATTCTTGTAGTTAAGCGGTATTTTGATAAGGAAGTGGACATGATTTTTAGAGAGAGAGAGAGAGAGAGAGAGAGAGAGGACATTATTTTATTTACTCCCCCACCTTCTCTCACTTCCCTACCCTCCCTCACCCTCCCGCCCTCCTTCACTCCCCCACCCTCCCTCACTCCCCTACCCTCCCTCACTCCCCTACCCTCCCTCACCCCCCGCTCTCCTTCACTCCCCCACCCTCCCTCACTCCCCTACCCTCCCTCACTCCCCTACCCTCCCTCACCCCCCCGCTCTCCTTCACTCCCCCACCCTCCCTCACTTCCTTACCCTCCCTCACTCCCCTCCCCTACCCTCCCTCACTCCCCTACCCTCCCTCACTCCCCACCCTCCCTCACTTCCCTACCCTCCCTCACTCCCCTACCCTCCCTCACTCCCCTACCCTCCCTCACTCCCCCACCCTCCCATCACTTCCCTACCCTCCCTCACTCCCCTACCCTCCCTCACTCCCCTACCCTCCCTCACTCCCCCACCCTCCCTCACTCCCCTATCCTCCCTCACTCCCCTACCCTCCCTCACTTCCCTACCCTCCCTCACTCCCCTATCCTCCCTCACTCCCCTACCCTCCCTCACTTCCCTACCCTCCCCCACCCTCCCTCACCCTCCCTCACTCCCCTACCCTCCCTCACTCCCCTACCCTCCTTCACTCCCCCACCCTCCCTCACTCCCCTACCCTCCCTCACTCCCCCACCCTCCCTCACTCCCCTACCCTCTCTCACCCCCCCGCCCTCCTTCACTCCCCCACCCTCCTTCACTTCCCTACCCTCCCTCACTTCCCTACCCTCCCTCACTCCCCCACCCTCCCTCCCTCACTCCCCCACCCTCCCTCACTCCCCTACCCTCCCTCACTTCCCTACCCTCCCTCAGCTCCCCTACCCTCCCTCACTCCCCCACCCTCCCTCACTCCCCCACCCTCCCTCACTCCCCCACCCTCCCTCACTCCCCCGCCCTCCTTCACTCCCCCACCCTCCCTCACTCCCCTACCCTCCCTCACTCCCCCACACTCCCTCACTCCCCCCCCCCTCGCTCCCCCACCCCGGAGTAACTAAGAGATCAGAGAAGACGGTAATAAGAGTGAGGTAAGAGTAACAAGGGTGAAGTAAGAGTGACAAGAGTGAAGTAAGAGTAACATAACGAGGATCTTCTCTGTTACTACCCTCTGGTCGACGAGATGAGAGAGAGAGAGAGAGAGAGAGAGAGAGAAGTGGGTTACCATTAGAGGCGAGGTCACGTGACAACAATTGAAACTTCCGAGTGTTAATATCACAATAATTACTTTACAGTGTGTGTGTGTGTGTGTGTGTGTGTGTGTGTGTGTGTGTGTGTGTGTGTTATTTAGGTCTGTACGTTGGTTTAATATAATGGATAAAAAGATGAAATACAGGAGCGTAGTTAAGGAAAGAGAGGCAAGAGGTGCACGATGAAGGAGGAGGAGGAGGATAGTAGAGAGAAGAGATGCATGAGGTGCACGATGTAGGAGGAGGAGGAGGAGGAAGAAAAAGCTAGTAGAGGAAAGAGGAAGAGGTGCACGATGTAGGAGGAGGAGGTAGAAGAAGCTAGTGGAGGAAAGAGGATAGGTGCACGATGTAGGAGGAGGAGGAAGCTTGTAGAGGAAAGAGGAAGAGGTGCACGATGTAGGAGGAGGAGGAAGAAGAAGCTAGTGGAGGAAAGAGGATAGGTGCACGATGTAGGAGGAGGAGGAAGCTTGTAGAGGAAAGAGGAAGAGGTGCACGATGTAGGAGGAGGAGGAGGTTCATGTGAAGACCTGTTGTTGTCTCGCCCCATGGTCAGTGACGTCACCACAAACCTTGTACTGTACTGATTTATGGCTCCTTGTGTGTGTGGGGGGGGTGGGGTGTGGGGGGGTGTGGGGTGTGTGTGTGTGGGGGGGGGGGGGGTGTGTGGGTGTGTGTGTGTGGGGGGGTGTTTTGATGGATGTGTGTGTGTGTGTGTGTGTGTGTGTGTGTGTGTGTGTGTGGAGGGTGTGTTTGGTTCCAGTGTGTGGGTGGTGTGTGGGTGTGTTGTGTGTGTGGGGGGGGTTGGTGGATGTGTGTGTGTGTGTGTGTGTGTGCGTGTGTGTGTGTGTGTGTGTGTGTGTGTGTGTGTTTGTGTGTGTACGTACGTACGTACAGTATGTGCGCGCGTGTGTACACTGTACAATGGTTCAAGAGTCAGTAGTGTTGTATAATATGATGGTTCAAGGTTCTGTAGTATCACAAAACTGAGTACAATGTGAGTATTCTATGTATGAAGTTGAGTACAGTACTGTGTATGTATAATGTACTCTAGTACTTGAGGGGTTCTGTATGTGTACCTCATTACTGAGTCAAGGTTCTGACGTTGGGTTCTGCAGGGTACTAAAGGTTCTGTTTATTCTTCTCTTCACTACAGTAAGTCATTGTGATGTACTGTACTTGTGTCTGTCAATAGTAGGTGGCAGTACTAGCGAGACGAGCCCCACGTAACGACCTGTTGTTTTGGTTCTGCAACACGATGACGTCACCGCGATGCAACAATACCGACTCGAGTTTTAATGTAATTTGGATGAGAGTAATTCCTTTCGCATTACTTCATTACATTATGGTGTACTGGTAAATAGTCGTTGTAACAGTGAGAGAATTAATAAAGGTCCAGGGTTATTAGTTGAGGTACAAATGCCTTGGTGAGGGCGTGGAGGTGGTGCTGGGTGCCACTGAAGGTTCACACATACACAGCACAATAATTCACATGCCTCTGTCCCTTAGTTCTCACAGGGCGTTAATGGAGGTATTTTTTTTTAGCACATTACTATACACATATTTCACTTAATTTTAATATCTCACAGGTGTTGTATATTGGTACATATAGGTTACATATATACGGCTTATACACTGTACCATTGTTAGGTTTACCACTGTAACACTTGACAACCGAACACAACTCCACTAATTGTGATTCATTTTTCTGGAAATATTTTAAAGTTGAGAGTTTTTGTTGGGTGTCATAATTTCAGGAAGGGGAACACTCTTGACACACACCTGTACCCGCCAGTAGGAACAGGTGTGTTACAGGTGTAGGGACATTTCCACCAGTTACCAGATAGACACAGATAACAGCTCGCAACACTTTCAGGTAAATCCAGCGATAATGAGGAGGATAATCACCGGTAAACACAGGTAATACACAGGTGGTGAAGCTGAGGTGTTTGAGGAGCAGCAGGTGCAACACTAGGGAGTGGTCGCGGGTGGGCCAGAGGCGGCAGTGAGTATGTACAGCACAAGTGGTGTTGGCAGGTGAGAGTAACCCCCCCCCCTCAACCCCCTATCTCCCTCCCTCCACACCCTCCTCCCTCACTCACTCACGTCCTCTCTATCTCTCTCCCCCCCTCCCCCCTCCCCCCCACCCCCGGGCTAGCACACGCCACAGCACACCACAGTAATACCAACGGCTTGGACTGGTGAGCGAGCTGGCCACTTCATGCACTATGCACAGCCGCGTCTCACAGGAACACCAAAGTCGTCGTGGTGGTTCGCTCAAATATTTACCAGGTGTCGGGAGTCTTGGTGGTCTTCTGCTTTGTAGTTGATGGGTCTTGGGACGGTGACTGAGGGTTGTCTGGTCTTTATTAGCAACACACACACGCTCACACACACGCTCACACACACACACACGCTCACACACGCACACGCACGCACCGCACCCTTCTCTCTCCCCTCCATGGACACCTACACACTCCACCACGCCCTCCTCCGCACCTCGTACTAATTAGTTAAAGTAATTCCGGGACCTTTTAGCGTTTTGTTATGATGAAAAATGTTGGTGGATTTCAGAATTATGTCACGCAGAAATTCCTCATACAAAGGGGAATGGCGTCGTAGTAATGGCAGCTCCCTTTAATGGTATCGGCTGTTAGCGACAGTGCCCTTTAATTTTGGCACCATTTAAGTTAAGTACCCATTAGAGGCGCTGGTTTTTAATTTTGATACCAATAGATAGACTTAGCCTTTAAGTTTGAGACCCACTATTGTCTTTACCCCTTAATTTTGGCACCCATTATTGGCATCACCCTTCACTGCTTAATAGCTCAATGTGCCGCCACGTTAATTATTGTCGAGTGTAATTATCCTCAACCGTTCGATGTTGTTGATAGACCTCTCTCTCTCGCTCTCTCTCTCTCACTCTTTCTTTCTTTTCTCACTCACTTTCTCTCACTCTCTCTCTCTCACAACAATGAAGCCTTGCTCGCCCTCGGATTAGAAGCTGGTCCAACGTCAGTCACACGAAATAGCTGTACCATTCATTCATATCCATTTGTCAACGTGAGAGAGAGAGAGAGTGAGAGAGAGAGAGAGAGAGAGAGAGAGAGAGAGAGAGAGAGAGAGAGAGAGAGAGATCACTACATACTCATTCTGCTTTAAATAGTCTCTCCAAAACCCCTCCCCCCCCCCCCCCCGTCTATAAATTATACTCCAATACTATCGAAAAAGTGTCACAGAAAACGGATATAAATTTCCACGCAGAATAATTATGCTTCTCGCCGTAAACACACACACAGGGGGGGGATAAGGTCATTGCTGAGGTCATGTCGGTGAATGTTTGTACCGCAAAACAACAACAGAACAAAAACAAGGACAATAATAATAATAATGATAATAATCAGTCAGTCGGTCAGTCAGTCAGTCAGTCAGTCAGTCAGTCAGTCATACAATTTGTCTCTCGTGGCAGGAAGGGATGTTTACCCATCAATCATATTATATGTAAATCTGTCAATTGGTGAAGTTGGCCCGTAAAAGAATGAGTCATAATCACTTATAATTTTGTGTTATGTATTAAAATTCTCAGAAAAAATTCCCCCTTCCTTCACTATGAGTCACCGGAGTGTCCCAACAGAGAACTGGATAGAAATTATAATGTAAAAATAACAATTGAATGTAACAAAGTATATGGGGGAGAAATAGCCTCAGAGATTAAGTTACTATGTAAGAGAAAACATACAAGTACAACGCTGGGAGAATCTGGGGGCCATGGCCATGTCTTGTGTTAATGGTCTAGTTAGAGGCCGGGTTACTACAGGGGTTGAGAGCGGTGCTGCAATAGAAGTATTCGCTACAAAAACAATAGCAACTCTGTGGGGGTCGTCCCAAACACTGACACACACTCCTCGTTGCTAACGCTGCCCGCTCGCTCTGTGTGTCTGTGTGTGTGTGTGTCTTGTGTGTGGGGGAGGGGGGGGGGGCATGCTTCACTTACGACTTGGTCCCGCCCTCTTCCCTCGCCTTACTCTACCCATTTCCTGACTCCACCCTTCTATAACTGGAGTCTCATCCTAGGTCCACCCTCTTCCTGGGACCACTTTCCTCTTCCTGGCACCATCACCCTCTTCCTGGAACCATCACCTCTTCATGGCACCATCACGCTCTTCCTGGCACCATCACCCTCTTCCTGGCACCATCACCCTCTTCATGGCACCATCACCTCTTCATGGCACCATCACCCTCTTCCTGGCACCATCACCCTTTTCCTGGCACCATCACCCTTTTCCTGTCACCATCACCCACTTCCCTGGTCCCCCACCCACTTATTTTACTGTACCTCCTTCTATTCCTCTCCACCATTACCTCGACTGGAGAACTTCAAAACATGTTGAAATATGGACTTGACTCACAACATAGTGTCTCCCCTACAAGGTGCTCTGTGATGCTGTGTTAGGTGGTGTTCTTTGGTCAAAACTATCCAGAGAGTTAACTATGGTAAGTTTGTTCATGCACTAATTCATATTCACCTTAAAATAATCACCTGTTTACCCTTATGTATCTTGTCGAGGGTTTATAATTATTTTCAAGCTTGTAATGGTTAAATTGGGGAGGAGGGGTAAGGGGAGAAGGGTAAGGGGTGAAGGGTAAGGGATGAAGGGTAAAGGGTTACTGTATATAGTCATTACAGAAATGTATTTAAGAAAAAACTCAATTTATTATTAGAAATTGAAGAATA
>CAUDMG010003561.1:612500-652500 GCA_958450375.1 Homarus gammarus | reverse complement strand
AATGTTGTGTGTTGTTCCTGAGAGAGAGAGAGAGAGAGAGAGAGAGAGAGAGAGAGAGAGAGATAAATAAAAAAAGTTAGGGAAAGGAACACACACACACACACTTGGCTGGAATTAACCGCTTTGTGTGTGTGTGTGTGTGTGTGTGCGCGCCCATGACGCTTAACGACTCCACCTGTCGTCGTAATTTGCCCTGAACTAGGTAATTAGCCCAGAAAGAACCACACTAACTACCGCACCTAAAAGAATCAGTTGAATCGTGTACCGTAGATCACCCACTCGAGGTTGGTGTCAGTCTGGGCCAAGGTTTTATGTTTAGGTAATTATGCATTGGAATGTTACCTAAGTAGAGTGTTACTTATGTGGCATCTGACGTTAGATGGTTACCTGCGTGCAGTGTTACCTAAGTAGAGTGATACCTGCGTGCAATGTTATCTAAGCAGAGTGTTATATAAGTAGTGTTACCTGCGTGCAATGTTACCTAAGTAGAGTGTTACCTAAGTACTGTTACATAAGTAGTGTTACCTGCGTGCAATGTTACCTAAGTAGATTTGTTACTTACCTGTATGAATCATTAATTATTATAGACTACAGTGCCTTTAATACCGATGCCAGGTGAGTAATAGGTTAATGAGGGGTATAATCCTTAATTACAGTGGGGGTAAATATTTAATTACAGTGGGGGGTAAATAGGTAATTAGTGGGTGTTAATAGATATAATTAGTGGCTGTGAACGGGTCTTATGTGTGTTGATAAGGTAAGTAGGCGAGTAATCGGTTAATTGCAGGTATAAATGGGCTAATTTGTGAGTGTATTATCCAGGTGAAGTTTGGCCAGATTGGTCAGGTCAGGTTAGGTTAGGTTAGGTTAGGTTAGGTCAGGTTAGGTCAGGTCAGGTCAGGTCAGGTTAGGTCAGGTCAGGTTAGGTTAGGTCAGGTCAGGTTAGGTTAGGTTAGGTCAGGTTAGGTTAGGTTAGGTTAGGTTTTAAGGTCCCATTATATCCTTAACTTGTATAATTATCACAACAATCATGCATATATATAATTACATATTATATTTATCCAATTATAGATCCAAATATTTATTCCTGTGTTAAAGTGAATAATCCGGTGGTTCAAATTTATCCTAACCAATAACAAAAAAATTTCATAGCTATTTATAAGACCCCGGGTGGCGGTGTGTGTGTGTGTGTGTGTGTGTGTGTGTGTGTGTGTGTGTGTGTGTGTGTGTGTGTGTGTGTGTTTTATGCAGTCATGTTATATAAAAAAAAATCAAGACTTATAATTCCTAATGACACATCGATTCTCACTCACTCACTCTCTCCCTCATCAATAACTATCTACAACCCGTGATGTATCTGGTGTTGAAAACCTTGTGTAGGATAATCATTGTTCTCTCTCTCTCTCTCTCTCTCTCTCTCTCTCTCTCTCTCTCCTGGTATATGGTGGCATAATATAAGTTTGGTAATAATAATAATAATAAGAATGTAAGTGTTTTTGCTGGTGTGTTTGTGTGTGAAGGTAATGTCAGTATTTTATAGAGTGGTTGGGGTGATATGGTGGGGAAGGAGGGAGGGGGAGCGGTGTTGGAGGAGGAGAGGGAGGAAGGTGTTGGGGGGGCGCTGGAGGTTGGTGGGGAGGGGATATGACCGGACCAACTCAGTGTTGACGTCACGACTACAACATCGAAAGAAAATTATTAAACATATCCACTATTGATACATTGATGTTCATGACACCAGCTCTAGTATATATATATATACCTATATTGCCCCGACGAGGATCAGTGTTAGTTAACTTCTCCAGGGGGTGGGTGGTGTACCTACTGGTGGGTCGCCGAGTCCTACTCCAGGTTACGTGACTGCTTGATAGCTGTTATGAGCTGTCGTTAAGGAATTCCCACCTGGGTTACTGATAATTGTGCTGATTAAATTCTTCTTCCGTGTGTGTGTGTGTGTGTGTGTGTGTGTGTGAGTGTGTGTGTGTGTGTGTGTGGGGTTGCTCCGCCTGCTCCCGCTATCGTATCCATCATTCATAGTCGACCTGTTTGTACACCACGGCGACGGCACAGTACACCACACGAACCAACACGTCTGCCAGCCACACACTCTGCCAGCCACATACTCTACCAGCCACACACTCTACCACACACACACTCTACCAGCCACACACTCTATCAACCACACCCTCTCTACGAACCACACACACTACGAACCACACACTCTACCAGCCATACACTCTACCACACACACACTCTACCACACACACTCTACCAATCACACACACTCTACCAACCACACACTCCACCAACCACACACTCTAACTACACCTACTGCTTAAATGAACGGAAATAGCGTTCCTAAACATAATAATCACCTTTGTAAATAAAACAATTCTCACCTAGCTTATACAAACACATACGCGGACACAATTGTGGGATTTTTTTTATGACATTTTGATCTTTATTTCTGAATTATTTAACGTAACTGAGCGAATATCAATAGAAAAGCAAATCCACTAACTTGCCGGGTGAGAATTTAACGTTCATAGCACTAAAGGGGTGAAGTCATCGTTCCTCTACTGCAGTTAATAATTTACCCGAGTCTCCCACCGAATTATCGTCTCCTCGTATGAAAGAAAACTCACTACTGGTATTTGTAGTTTAACCGCCCGCCTCCAGGGATAATTACTCATCAATGAATTGGTTATATTATTCCTATGAGGTTACACTTGTTGACGTACTGTACTGTATACCTGAGTTGAATATCGTAATGAGAATAACAGGGTGGTGATTAATTAAGGGGAGGGGGGGGGGGGTAGTGATGACCCTTGTAGTATAACCGTGTCTGGAATTCCCGTAATCAAATTAGTGTTTGATTAATTAAATTTTCGGTAAATTAATTGTCCTATTCAATTTGGGTTATTGAATTCTTATATGAGCAGTGGTATGCTATAGACAGACAGACAGACAGACAGACAGACAGAGAGACAAATAGATAGATAGATAGATAGATAGATAGATAGATTACTCTCTCTCTCTCTCTCTCTCTCTCTCTCTCTCGTGACTGATCACTTAAAACATAGAGTGTAATTAACCCTCATCGATCTCCGGTGTAATTGGCCATTATGTTAACTGGCCTGAGAGTGGTCCAGGTCACGTGATATGTGTGTGTGTGTGTGTGTGTGTGTGTGTGTCCTGGTACTTGTTTCTGCCAATATTTATACACAAAAATAATATAATTCTATGGATTATATATCATAGGTAATTATAGATTGTATTGGTGAATTACACGCATCCGTTATTTATATAGTCTCAGGTAGGTCCAGTTAATTAAGTACCTACCTGTCTTACCTGTGTTTAATTAAGGGATGATACGTCGATATTAAGTCTACGGTGTTTACATCCCAGAGTTCACTATATCGTGTTTAGTGACCCGTACTCTCTCTCTCTCTCTCTCTCTCTCTCTCTCTCTCTCTCTCATATTATCATCGTATAGGTAAAGGTACAACCAAATAACTAGACTAGGCAAGGTTAGGTTAGGTTAGGTTAGGTTAGGTTAGGTTAGGTTAGGTTAGGTTATTTTTCTTGTACATATTGTTTTGTTTTTTTTATTGCAGTTAGGCCAAAATACACCTCGTCTTCTTTCAGGGTTGTCATGGGATTTACAGTGTGTGTGTGTGTGTGTGTGTGTGTGTGTGTGTGTGTGTGTGTGTTATTCAGTAAAAAAATGATGTACAGGTTGAACATATTTGTTGAACAATAATTCAGAAGGATAATTTATTTTCTTATTTACGACTTTAATAACTCATAAACATTACATATACATAGAGAGATGGCTTCCTCCCCCACAGTTGACGTTGCATAGAAGCCATTTTACACACGCCTATACTTACCCCATCTAGAAGACGCTTATAAGAGCCATAGCATTACGTACCTTGGATGAACTCTACGTCGTGTGAGATGAAACTGTAGGGCTGGGAAGACTGTGGTGTGGGGGAAGAGAACACACTAACACGCGCGCTGATACATATAGAGGAAAACATATAGAGGTCCAGGCGCCACACACACACACGTCGCTGTTTGTGTTTGGTTGTGAGGAGAATGTGAGTGTTATGATTCTGCCTTCGAAATATTGAGGGGGTTTTTTAGGTTCGTTTATGCTGAATATTGTGTTGGTCACCGAGGTCGATTTGTTATTTATCTTATCGAGGACCAACATGCGATTGGGCTTTGTGGTTGTGTGAATTAAGGAGTTATTATTGAGGGTATGTCAACAAGGCGTGACTTCAGGTGGGTATGTTTGCTTTGGGTGAGTCCTGAGGGTCAGCGTCTGACCCTCAGACCCTGGTGATGGTGATATATCGAAGGCAGGTTCAACAGTTGCATTGGCTAGAGTATGGAAGGGTCTGGATGCGTTCTGTGGCATATGACCCCCGCCCCCTCTTTTCATTCAGACAGATGAGGACATCGTGTGTGTGTGTGTGTGTGTGTGTGTATGTGTGTTTGCGCGCGCCAGGACCCTCAAGGTAACACGTCTTACCTTAAGTGGGTTGTATCTTGGGAAGGGACGGATGGGCTTGCTGGCTGCGTGGGGCGGCTGACTTCCCTGAGTCACCGTTTTCTTGCCATTCCTCTTCCTCTTATTGCGCACGTAGAGAGCGGCCTGCATGCTGGCCTCGGCAACACACGCAACACAAAACACTCAACACCTCTAGGCTCTCTGAGTCCGTAGGGCTCGGCTCATCACTTGGCCCAAACGGCACCACATACAATTCAGGGACGTCGAAGCTTCGTGCAAGAGTAACACCTCCTCCCGCAGCCACACCCACTGTGCCATAACGTATAACAAACTGAATCTTTGCCACTTTTTGTAGTGAGCTCAGTTGAAGAGTTTTTGGTGAGAGTCTCAAGTGGACAAGGGGGGGGGGGGGGTAGGCAGGGAGAAATTGAGATAGGCGAAGTGGAGGGGTGGGGTGGGGTGGTAGTTAGTAATAATAGTAGTAGTAGTACTAGTAGTAGTAGGTGGTGGTCGGTGCCAGGGGTGTTGGTGAGGTGGTTGGTGGAGAAGATCCCCCACCCAACAAGGCAGTCGTCGAGGGTTTTAAGCAACGCCCAGTCCTCTCTGGTGTGCCGACCTCGCCTGCAGGAGGGAGAGAAAAGAGACAAAAAAAACGGTGGACGATCATGACAAACACCAGAAGCTGGACGTAACTCAAGGAAAAAAAAAAGAGGAGATGAAACTAAAAAACAAAAACCAAATAGAAAAGTCAATAAACACATTCACCATTCACCATCACTGTCACCATTGTGCCTCTCTCACTACTGATGGTGAGGGGCGAGCTTAGAGATGTCAAGGTGCCACCAGAAGTCATGTTTACATTTTGAGTATTGTAAATTATTATTATAGAATGGACAGATAGAGACAGAGAGAAGGAGAGACGGGTATACATAGAGAGAGGCAGACGGGATGAGACAGACATACAGGCAGAGAGAGAGAGAGAGAGAGAGAGAGAGAGAGAGAGAGCACAGAAGACACAGACGATATAAAGAAATATGGTAGTAAATAGAAGAATACATAACACATACGTTAGAACATCAAGATTCAACAATAAGATGTTTTAAAATATGTCAGATCAGAGGTTAATATATGACACAATACTGTACAGACTGTGTGTGTGTGAGAGAGCTTGTTGGCGTAACTTAGAACCCCCTGAACCGAACCCTTAAAACGTGCTTGCTTTATGGGGATCAGCTTAAGGTATTCAGAGCTTAATGACTGACACACACACACATAGTCTGTACAGTATCGTGTCAACTTCGAACCCCTGAACTAGCTAACGTATATACAGTACATACAGTAAGATGCAACATATCGTGATCATGCTACTAGGTGAGAGGACGAACAGAGGGGGGGGGGGAGGGGGGGTGAGAAAGGGGGGAGGGGAAGGGGGTATTATGGTAGTGAGTGACTATATCATGCTAATCATGCTTTTAAAGTGGCTGGCGGTTGAATCATGCAGCAAGTCTATCATGCACAGGTAACAACACACTTCCCAGCACCCCCTGTTTGTTTATCATCATGCACGGTGGGGGGGGGGGGTGGTGCTTTTTTTCCCCTGTTGGTTTGTCAAGACTCCACTGTCCTTTGAGACGGGTTGAGTGAGTGTGTGTTTATGAGTGTTGCACCTGTAGTGACTGTCTAATAACTGTCTCTTTCATTGACGGATTCACCGATAAATTAACCGATATCCCGATTTCACGAGGATTATTTTTGGCGTTTTAACCGATTATAAAAAAAAAAAATTCGTTTTATAAATTTCCTTTTGATGGTTTATCGTCCGTCGGTGGTGGCGGAGTGGTAGAGGTGTTCGGGACCTTGGTTCATGCCCTGTCAGCAGCTTCGGTCCATCGTCGAGAGAATTACACACTGACAGACTTACAGAGTGTTGGTTTATGTATATACCTCCCCCGTCCTTATTGGGGGTGGATATTTTATACATGTGATGAATATTCGAGTGGTGTCTGTATGTATGATGGATATTCGTCTGAGAACATTAATACAGGTTATGAGTACAGGTGTGATGAGAGTACAGGTGTGATGAGAGTACAGGTGTGATGAGAGTACAGGTGTGATGAGAGTACAGGTGTGATGACGGAATACAGGTGTGATGGGTTTTACATGATGGTTGAGAGTATTGCCACAGTAAGAGTGAGTAATTAATAGTGTTAATTAATTGGTAGTTACAACGTTGATATACTTACGTCACACAGGTATGGTACTGTACACTGACTGCTTGATCTTGTTGTGTAATGGAATGAAATGTGTTCTTGAAGGTTAATAATGATAAAGTAATAATAATTAGTCAGTTTATTCCTGACAACATATTCCTGACGACATATTCCTGACGACATATTCCTGACAAGATATTCCTGACGACATATTCCTGACAACTTACTCCTGACAACATATTCCTGACAACATATTCCTGACGACATATTCCTGACAACATATTCCTGACGACATATTCCTGACAAGACATTCCTGACAAGATATTCCTGACGACATATTCCTGACAACATATTCCTGACAAGATATTCCTGACAACATATTCCTGACAACATATTCCTGACAACATATTCCTGACAACATGTTCCTGACGACATATTCCTGATGACATATTCCTGACGACATTTCCTGACAACAGCACTTGGTAAAAAGTAATGCCATAATTCTTACAAGAAAAAATCTACTCAAGCACGCCACCACAATTACTGATAAGACTTAAACTACCACAATTACTGCTGCTACCACAACTACCACTATTAATTATACTCCCAGAACCACCATCTTTACTGCTACTATCACCACCACAATTTCTACAGCCACCACAATTACCACTACTACAACTACTACCACCACCACCACAACTGCCACTACTACAACTACCACCACCACCACTGCTACTACCACCACCACCACTACCACCATTACTACCACTACTACAACTACCACAACCAGTACTTGACGTGACAGAAGGAACTTTACTTGGAGTTCACTGACCTATAAGTGTGTGTGTGTTTGAACGGGGTCATGTACGTAATAAACACTTCACATGTACACCATCTTCCGTGTACACCATCTTCCAAATACTACACCTCCATGTACACCATCTTATGTGTACGCTACCCTCCATGTATATTACTATGTATGTAGATCACCATACATGTAGACCACCTTCCCTGTACACCAACTCCCATGTACACCATCTCCCATGTACACCATCTTCCATGTACGCCAACATACATGTCATCATAACACACACACACATAACAAAATTAATAAATAAAATAATTCAACATTTATTTTCTTTCACAAAATAATCACAACTAAAGGGTCAATAAAAATATAATATAGTATAATAAGGTCATAAGGTCAATAATTAATAAAATATACATGAGACCATTACACATATATGTATGAATAAATAAATTAAATTCCTTATAATAATGTAATAACACCAATAGTGACGATACATAAATAAAATGCTGGATATAGTGATTGAAGGTGATTATATACGGTAGATTGTGACACGTTATTTACATGATGAATATACAGTGATAATATATAGTGAGCATAACGATATATAGTGAAAATTGTGTCTTTACGGTGATTATGGTGATCGTAGTGAAGTTATCATAAAAAAAAGAGTACAGTGACAACAGCTATTAATGTTATAACCAGAGATATTGTTTTTATAGTGAGAAATAGTGATTTGAAAAGGTTTAGATATATTTAACACCATATATTAGTGACTTGGGTGGAAATATAGTGATAATGGTAATGACAACATCTAGTGATTAAAGTGATCATGCTTCTGTATGTCTGTCTGTCTGTCTTGGGTTTTTTAAAGGTGTTTTAGTAGTGTGTGTGGGTGGGTGTGTGGGTGTGTGGGTGGGTGTGTGTGTGTGTGGGTGGGTGTGTGTGTGTGTGTGGGTGGGTGTGTGGGTGTATAGGTTAGGTTAGGTTAGGTTAAATTGGTCTATGCATAACTGATTCTTCAGGAAATATAACTTGAAAACTAAACCCGAATCAGAAACTACAGTCAATAAAACACACACACACACGCGCGCGCTAAGTCTTTCAAATACAGTAGTCTACCCCCTCAAGGAACACACGTTTTCTATCTCTAAATAATTGCTTTGGTTTTCTATGATAGCGTTGGGGTCTTCTACGTATTACCCACTCGAGTAATAAAAGGCGCCAACATTCCTTTTCCTTCCCTCTCATTTATTCATTGGTATCGGATCGCCCTAAGGTGGTTGGTACTGATTTTCCTCTGGTACCGATTTCCTCTGGTACCTATTTTCTTCTGGTGCCGATTTCCTCTGGTGCCGATTTCCTCTGGTGCCGATTTCCTCTGGTACCGATTTCCTCTGATACCGATATTCCTCTGGTACCGATTTTTCTCTTATAGGTATTTGCTATTATCATGAATTATTATTATCGACTGAGAGGACACCATTGATAAGGACTTGTTGTTTTTTTTCTCCAGCCAATGCCTCAGTTGCCATGGTTATTTAGCCCCGCCGTAAGTATGTATTCGATTTTTTTTTTACAACAGATTAATATTTAACAGTATTACAACAGCCTTCCGTGTAACCTTTTATCACGAGTCGGTCATTACTTATACACGCGCGCTGGGGGAGGTAGAGAGAGGGGGAGGGTGGGGAAGGAGGGAGGGAGTCTGTTGTATTATTAAAGCGCATTGTTATTTATTTGCTCTGTGTTTTTCATTTAATAGATCGTTATTTATCGTCGGGTTATGACTTTGTCTGCAGTGTTGATGAAATGTTCAGTAGTATCAACTTCGGAGGATAATTTATGTTGTGTAAAATATGGAAAAAAAGGTGTTTTAGTAGGAGAGTTCATTATGGAGGTAGGAATGGTATTTTATTATTGTTATTATTATTGTTATTATTGTTATTATTGTTATTATTATTGTTGTTGTTAAAGTAATGTAAGTTTATCATATTTTCATAAAGTGTATTACTGTTAGTATTAGTACCATTATTTATCATTTATCATCATCATCGACCGTCCCTGTACTTTGAGTGGTGCAGCACAGAATGTTATAGTCGCCCATGAAACACCTTGATGAAAACGGAGTCACCGGAAACACTTGTCAGCTTATAATGTGGGTGCATTCCTCTACACAGCGGGTGTATTGGAGACGGCAGGTACACAGAGGAGCGGGGGTGTAGCGTTAGTGTAGTGAAGTGTGGATGTATTAGTGTATTAGTGTACACATATTTAAGGAGGGGTAATGAAATAAGGCTAGGGTTAAGTTTAATGGAATATACAGGTTTTGGGGGAAGGGAGTTGGAAAGGAGGTAGGTGTACTAGTGTGATCCTATCTAGTGTAAAGAGGTGTATTAGGGTGTAGTGTGTAGAAAACGGATGCACACACACAGAGGGGAGGGGAGGGGAGGGGAGGGGGGACTATTGTGTATCGGGAGAAGTGTATAATGGGGGTTTACTATCCTATGTTGGCAGTCAAGAGCACAGGGGCGTGAATTTATCTACTCGTGATGGCTCCAGCGGTGGCCTTGAAGGGGAGGGGTGGGGTGAGGTGGGGTGGGGGTGGTTAGGGTGGGGAGAGGGGAGGAGTGGGGAGAGGGAAGGTGGTGGTGGAGACGGCAGTGTGTTTTGGGCTAAATTATGTATAAGAGTATAAAGATATATTGCTGGGTGGCCATTTGATGAAGATACTGACTTACCTACCTGCCTCTCTCTCTCTCTCTCTCTCTCTCTCTCTCTCTCTCTCTCTCTCTCTCTCTCTCTCTCTCTCTCTCTCTCTCTCTCGCTAGGGGGGTGTGAGTGTGGTGGGCGAGGTGATATCTGGTCAACATAGTTTGGTGGGGCCACAGGTGAGATCGATGCTATGTACCCAGGCTCGAGGTGTAGGTGTTAATACACTCTCCTTACCCCACCTTCCGCACCACACTCTCCGCACTACACCCTACACGGTGTTGGAAGTATACGGTGGCTGTGGTATTGTGTGTGTTTGTTTATATTTACACACACACACACACACACACACACACACACACACACACAAACCTCCCCCTCCCTTTCCCCTACCACCCACCCTCTCACACCCCCTCCTCCCCTACCACTAACACCACCTCCACCACCCTCTCCCCCAATACCCACACTTACCCCAACACTCCCTCCCTCACCACTTTCTTCATCCCCACCCCACAAGCCCCTCCCCAACACCTCCTCCCCAACACCCCCCTCCCCAACACCCCACTCCCCAACACCCACTCCCCAACACCCCCTCCCCAACACCCCCTCCCCAACACCCCCTCCCCAACACCCCTTCCTTCAATTATCATAATAAGACTTTCCTGAAATTTGGAGCCATTGATCATAACAGCAGGAAGTAAAAACACGTAATTCTCTCTTATTTCCGGTTTCTTTCTTTCTTTTGTGTTTCCTTCATTTGGTTCTTCTTTCTCTCTTCTTTATTTCATTTCTTTCGACAACTTCATTCTCAGGAAACATACGTGAGAAAGAAAATAATTAAACATTTTAGTCTTATACTTGTACGGGAAAAAAAATTATAATGTAGGAACCATTTCAATCACAAACACACACACACACACACACACACACACACACACACACACACACACACACACACACACACACACACACTACCCAGCACTTGGGAACTTAGTAGAGACAGAAAACTTGGTATATAAAAAAAAAAAAGTAATATCGGACCTGTGATATTAGTTACCGTTATTAGGTGAGACGCAGCGTAGTTGTGGCCTCTGATCAAAATTATATAGTTATTAGGAGTAAGTGGAGGCCGCTGTGTGGTGCTGTGGGAGGAGTAATTTGACTTTGGAGAATTTGTGTGTGTGTGTGTGTGTGTGTGTGTGTGTGTGTGTGTGTGTGTGTGTGTGTTTTATGAAGTTTAAATATTTTTACTCATAGGATTATACAGTCTCTCTCTCTCTCTCTCTCTCTCTCTCTCTCTCTCTCTCTCTCTCTCTCTCTCTCTCTCTCTCTCTCACACATATTTTAGGGGCAACAGATGAACCCTAGGACACACACACACACACACTCACACACACACACACATACACACACACACGTGGGAAACACCTTTGGTCTACACGATCGATCAGCGGATTAACAACGTGAATGTTAGCGTGAGTCACCATTAACCTTGGGACCTTGAGTGTGGGCAAAATGGGCGAAGGGCACCGTGGGCGTGGGGTACTGTGGGCGTCGGGCACCGTTGACGTAGGTACCGTGGGCGTGGGGTACTGCTGTGGGCGTCGGTCAACGTTGACGTAGGTACCGTGGGCGTGGGCATCGTAGGCGTGGGCACCATGGGCGTGGGGGACAAGGTGAGAACAGACGCCCAATCGCCCTAATGACAACACACACACACACACACACACACACACACACAGTCACCCTGGAGGCGAGTTCAGGTGAGGGGGGAGGGGGGGAGGGGGGGGGTTGTTGTTGTTTACACCGCCTTTTCTTGACATGTTTTGACGTGTTTTGGCGGGAAAGAAACAAATGACGAAGGGGAACAAAATAAGTGTCATAAGATATTTTGAGAGATACGAACTAAATTATATAACGTGTTTTATCTTGTAATGTGTTCTATGTAACTACTCTGACACTACGACTATATTTAAAGGTATTACAGTAATTTGATCATAAAACAACTCCCTAATTACCCAAAGCATTTCTATGAGGTAGATATTCCCCTCATATGTGTAATAGCACTAACCAAGGTCTAATTACCTCAGCAAGTTACCTGTGATTTGAAGTCATTATACCTGTCGTGTTAATTGTCGTGCCGGGCCGGTAATAATTTAAGGTATTTATGTACTTAAATACTCACAGAGTCTTCGTGATTCGGGTATTCATTGTGGTATAATATTCAGAACAGAAATACAAATCTTCGTGTTCGGCGTTACGTGTGTCAGTGTTCACAAGGTCTTGGTATTAACACTAGCGGACGTGTTGACATTAAGAAAGATTTATTCTGCTACTATTTACCTTTTGTTCATAATGTGGCAACAGAGGTGTGTGTGTGTGTGTGTGTGTGTGTGTGTGTGTGTGTGTGTGTGTGTGTGTCTCAAGTGGATTATTGCGTGTAAAATCTGGATTACGCTATCGAACGATCTCAAATTTGTTTTTACACTGGTTGACATGGCGAGTAGGGGGCGAAGGTGTGTGTGTGTGTGTGGGTGGGTGTTTTATTGCGTGTGTAAGTGGTGTTTGTGTGTAAATGTATGTCCATAGGGGTGTTTGTATAATGGGCGTTACAGTATAATGTGTGTGTGTGTGTGTGTGTGTGTGTGTGTGTGTGTGTGTTTGTGTGTGTGTATTTCTTGTGAGTTTGTGTGTTTATATATGTACGTACAGGCATGAATGTATATATGTATGTATGTATGTATGAATGTATGTATGTATGTATGAATGTATGTATGTATGTATGTGAGTACGATTTTATAACTAAATTTTATAACACAATACCACCACCCCCTCCTCCTACCACCACCTCCCCCTCCTCCTACCACCACCTCCCCCAACCCCCACCCACCACCTCCCCCTCCCCCTACCTCCCCCTCCTCACCTCCCCCGCCTCCTACCACCACCTCCCCCTCCTCACAACCATCACCCTTCCCTAGCACCCTCCCCCTGCTACCCACTATCACCCCTCCTATCTTCCCCCACCTTCACCCCTTCCCTTTCCCCCTCCCATCATCCCCCCTCATACCTTCCCCCCTCCCATCTTCCCCCCCTTACACCTTCCCCTCTCCCCTTCCCCCCTCACACCTTCCCCCCTCCCATCATCCCCCCTCACACCTTCCCCTCTCCCCTTCCCCCTCACACCTCCCCCTCCCACCTCCTCCCACTTTTCCCCCCTCTTACTCCAACAGGTCTCTCCTAACTCAACCTCCTACCCCCTCCCCCTCCCCCCTCCCCCTCCCCCTCCCCCCTCCCCCTCAACAGACTCAAGCACCAATCAACTAAGAGGTCAAAGGTCATTTCATCACCTCAAGAAAATCACCGTCGCGTCGTCTTGGGTGTGTCAGACGCCGGGGAAGTTGAACAATTATTTCTTGACTATAATTTATCGTATAATTATTTTTTTGTTTCTGACGGTGTGATTATATTAATTATTTCTGATTATATTTTTGTCTTCTCTCTTGTTATTGTTATTGTTTGTTTTTTATCTTTATTTGTTGTTGTTGTTGTTGTTGTTGTTGTTGATGATGATGATGAATTGCAATGCTAGTAATATTTTTCTTTCTTTCTTTCTTTCTTTCTTTCTTTCTTTCTTGACACCCGCTACCTGTACTCAGTTGATTAATTTTGTACTCAGCTGATCTATTGAGTCAGTTTGTATAGTCAGTCAACACATTGTAATCAGTCAAACATTATTGTACTCAGTTGAATCAATATAATGTATCCTGTTTATGTCTCATCTTGTACTCGGTGGAACCAGTGTGTGTGTGTGTGTGTGTGTGTGTGTGTGTGTGTGTGGTTATAGTGGATGACACCCGCTAGAGTGTCAGTGATGGATTAGAATATCGACTAGTTACCCCTTTCTCCCTCTCCCTCCCTTTCCCTTCCCCCTCCCTCCCTTTCCCCCTCCCTCCCTCTCCCTCCCTTTCCTTCCCTCTCTTTTCGTCTCCTTCTTCCTCTCCGTAAAAACAGCAAACAAAAAATCAGTTTAGACAGAGCCGTAGATACTTTGGCCAATCGGGTGCCATGTTGTTATTCAGCTGATGAAGTTTGCGCTCGAACTGTAGATGATGATGATGATGATGATGATGATGATGATGATGATGATGATGATGATGATGATGATGATTGTCAAACATGTTTACAATTGGATAAGGACGTTTATAAACTATGTGGAAGACATTCTGAGAAGACTTCACACCCGCCAGTAAAGCAACTACTGAGCAAAGCCGAGGAGCGTCTGGAAGCAACACTACCGGAACAGCGATCACCTATCATGGAGTCTTTAGATCGCTGTGACTATACTATTTATTATCAAGCTACAGTAAACACAGCACGAGAACTTTATTCATCAATTATGGCCGCTGTAGAGAGGAGAGACTACTGTGTACACGTGTCCTTTGTGGTGGTGTGTGTGTGTGAGGGATTACTGTTTATTTAGTAAAGATAAAATAATAATGAAAAGAATAATTATTAAGTTGAATTAATAGAAACAAAGAGATAATTATCAGTAATAATAATAATAATAATAATAACACCTCACCATATCGTACAGTCACCTATGGTATAGATTAACGTGCTGTACGGTATATATAACTTTACGTAGAGGAGTAATGAAAAAAAATCCTACGGGTCAGTCACATTTGCCCATTGGAGGTCACACTACAGGCTGGCGTTCTCTTTTGACCTCTGACCTGCGCTAGTGAGGTCATCCTACATCGACCTGCTCTATGTACAGCGGTTCCTTGAGAGGTCTTTTGCTGACTTAAGAATAGAGCCTTTATCTGGTACCACTGAAAGGCTTTATGGAGTGACTTCTTAATGGGAATTTTGATCTGGTATAACTGTGAGATCTTTTATCTGGTAATACTGTGAGGTCTAAGTTAAATCTCTGATCTGATATGAGTGGGAGATCTTTTCGTTGGTTTTAAGGACATAACTCTTTTATCTGGTAATGATTTCAAGCCTTTCCCTGGTTTTAAGATCAAGCTTTTATCTGGCACCATTGTGGAAATTTTCGTTCGTTGTTTTAAGGTAGAATTCTTATTTGGGAAAATTTGAGGCTTTTTTCTAACTTTGGTGTTCAGATGAAACTCTCTTCTGGTAGTACTGGAAACCATTTGTAGTGATCACTTATCTGGCAATACTGTCGAACCTCTCATTAGTGGTTTTTAAGGTAGAACTTTCATCTGGTATAAGTTGAAGTTGATTACCTTGCTTTTAACATCGAAACTTTTACTTGGTATCACTTGCAATCTTCACATAATGGTCATGTGATATAAACCTGACTTGGTATCACTTTTTCTTGTTTGGTAATACTTGAAACCTTGTTGTAAAGGTTTCTATAATCTAATCCCTATTTATGATATAACTCTTCTCTGGTATCACTGTTAAACCGTTTCCTGGTGGTTTGTAAGGTGTAATTTTAATATGGTATCATTTGAAGCATTTTCTTAATAATTATAAGATAAAATTCTAATCTGGTAATACTGTGAACTCTCTCGATGTCGTTTTATTGGTAGAACTTTTATCTGGTATCACTTAAACCCTTATATAGGTGGTTTTTAGAATAGAGCCTCTTTATCTGGTAATAGTGGAAGCCAGATCTTGGTGGTAATTTCATGGTGTGAGTTTTATCTGGTATGAATTGCACCTTTATTTTGGTAGTTACAAGGAATTATTTATGATCTGGTATTAATTCAAACTTTTTCTTTAAGAGGATCGAACCCACAAGCTCACCACAAGGATAATTTTGGGGGTTTAGAATCTTTAAAGAACCCTGATAAAGAGAAAGGTTCCAATCCCTTAAAATTAAAGGTTCCAATCCCTTAAAATTAAAGGTTCCAATCCCCTAAAATTTAAGGTTCCATTCGTCCAAATATAAAGATCCAATTCCCTCACCCCAAAATATAAGGTTTCCAATCCCTCAGTAATTAAGGTTCCAATCCCCATAAGTTTAAGGTTTTTAAAGTCTTTATGGAAGCTTTTATACATGTCATTTATATATATTTTTTTAAAGAATCGTTTAGAATATTATTTAGACAATTATGTGAAATGCTGATGAATATTTACACGAGAGGGAAAGTGAGGAAAAGCTATCTGTATTGAGGTGAATATTTACACTATGGGAAAAGCAAGGAAAGCTATTTCTAGGTTGAGCTGACTTGTGGTAGAGAAAGTGAGAGAGAGAGGTTGTAGAGAGCTGTACACTAGGGAGAAAGTGGGGAAAGCTCTCTTAGTGTTATGGTTTGTTTTTAGAGAAAGTAAATGGGGATGTAGAAAGCTATATACGAGAGAGAAAGTGAATAAAGACTTTCTAGAAGGTATATAAATTGCTGTAGATTAAGTGAAAGTGTGATGAACTAGAAAGCTAACTCTATCCTTTTCATGAGGGGGAGAGAAAGTAACTTACCATGGTTGTTTGGCTAGTGAAAGGATGTAAGAGAGGGGAAAGTTACGAACTGTGTAAAGAAAGGGAGACCTGAAGACTTACCTAGATAGAGAAAACTGTTGCTGGTGAGAGAACTTTTTGAGAGAAAGTTATTTATCCAGGGGGGTGAAGGAGGGGGGTGAAGGGGGGGGTGAAGTGGGGGGAAGGTATTTTGGTGAGAGAGGGAGGGACAATTTTTTTTTTGTTAGTGAAAGTATATTTTAAAGTATATTTTATTAGTGTTTTTATATAAAGAAAGTAATCATATAATGTCTTGTAGGTGAAAGGAATTATTATTTTTTTTTGTGGGGGGTTGGGGGGGTGGGGGGAGCTGTTATTTGGATGATAAGTAGATATGGGAAGAGAAAGTAATTACTGGTGAAAGTACATTGTTTATTAGAGGTTATGTATGTTTTTATGTAGAAAGCACTCATGCTATGGCTCCTTTGCTAGTGAAAGGATCTTCATGGAAAGTCTTTCAGATATTAGGTTGATAGAAAGAGAAAGTATATGGAGAAAGGTCTATGAAGAAAGTGGTATATAATGATGAGATACTATGTATGTCTCTATGATGAAAGCAATCATGCCACGGCGCTTTTTGTTTTTGTTTTGCAGGTGGAAGGTCCTCCTGGAAGGGGGGGGGGGAGGATATCTACACTGAGAGAAGTTGTCTAGCTGGAGGAGGCGAGGTAGACAGAGGCAGCACTCACCTGGGAGCTCTGCGGGGTGGCGTGTGTCCTGGCCAGGTGAGGGTGAACTTTGCCCTTCTTCTTGGTGGGCGTCGGGAGAGCCTGGCGGGTCAGGGACTTCTTACGTTGTTGCCGCACGCTGAGGCTCGCCCCCACCGCCCCGTACATCGTGCTGACCGCCTGCGGCAACCGAGAGGAAAAGAAGGTTAGTGTTGGCTTACGTGCGGCATTCAGGAGTGAGATACTTAGTAATTGCGTCAACTGGAAGGAAAGGGGTGGTTAGTAGGTTCTTGCGGCAACCAAATGGAAGAAGGGGGTTTAGTGGTCGCTTGCGTCAACTGGAAGGAAGGGGATGGTTAGTAGGTTCTTGCGGCAACCAAATGGAAGAAGAGGGTTTAGTGGTCGCTTGCGTCAACTGGAAAATTTAAAAATACACAATATACAATAACAAAAAATAACCACACATGACGGAGCCTTTTCAAACCTACAACTCTCTTGAAAAGCCTCGCGGAGAGAGAACACTTGCAATAACTCCTACTTGAGCCAGCCAGCATACATACAGTGCAAGCAGGCTGCAGCTACGGACCAAAATTCCCTGGACATTATTGGTATTATCCGGCCATACATACGAGAGGGTCTTGTAGGCCAGCGTTTACCTTACCTACAAAACCAAAACACACAAATGACCCATAAATTGATATCAAGTATTAACCAAATATCTAGGGAATTTTTTGGGGGTCACAATCTCGTAAAATTATGCAAGACATTTTTAGGGAATTGATATAAACACATATTAATAAAGATTCAAACTCATGTTGATTAGAAGGCAAGAGAGGGGGGGGGGGGGGATTGGCACTACTTAGGTACCTTTAGCTACTCGTGGGGAAGCTGGTAGGGTGACTCGTTTTGTCATCTGAGGTATTACGTGTTTCGGCGCTTCATTCTCTCAACACCTAACTATTGGTCAGGGTTTCCAATGGCGGCGTATTGATGATGGTAAATATTTAATGGCTTACTGCGGCGGGTGTGGAGGGAGGGTAAGAAGGAGGGATGGAGGGAGAAGGAGGGAAGGATGGTGGAAGAGGAGGAAGTGTGGAGGGAGGGTAAGAAGGAAGGATGGAGGGAGAAGGAGGGAAGGAAGGTGGAAGAGGAGGAAGTGTGGAGGGAGGGTAAGAAGGAAGTGATGGAGGGATAGAGGGAGGGAAGGAAGGTGGAAGAGGAGGAAGTGTGGAGGGAGGGTAAGAAGGAAGTGATGGAGGGATAGAGGGAGACGGGGAGAAAGAGGGTGGAAGGAAAAGATGGTGGAGAGAGGGAAGATAGGAGAGAGAGAGAGAGAGAGAGAGAGAGAGAGAGAGAGAGAGAGAGAGAGAGAGATAATACACTTGCTTGAATCCCTCGGTGAAATTATGCGTACGTATTTACCTGTCAACTCTTGTTAGATAATTGTCTGTATATTCCTACACCTGCCCTTGGTAATTACACCCTGAAGCACCTGTCAGTAGTACACGATGATACTCTAATCACCACCACTATTACCGTCACCACTATCACCAACGTCACTATCACCGTCACCACTATCACCATCTCCACCATCAACGGGAAGTGAAGTGTGGTGGAAATGGTGTGTGTGTGTGTGTGTGTGTGTGTGTGTGTGTGTGTGTAGACGGGGAGACGGCGCGGCGGATTGTGGTAGGTTGTCGGTGAGGGGGTGCAGGTAGAGAGGGGGAGGAGGGGTGCAGGTAGAGAGAGGAAGGGGGGTGCAGGTCGAGAGAGGGGAAGGGGGCGTGTGTTAGAGGGAGTCTACCTGTTGGAACACTGTGAGTATTGACTTGTGGTAAGGGGGGGGGTCATGAAGGAGGGGGAGCTATGAGGGGTGATGGTGTCATGTGGGGGGGAGGGGTGGCAGCGTACTTAAGAGAGTGGATGAAGGGAGTTAAGGTGTAGTTCAATTGGTCTCTCTCTCTCTCTCTCTCTCTCTCTCTCTCTCTCTCTCTCTCTCTCTCTCTCTCTCTCTCGTAAAAAAAACGTAACTTCTCTTTCATTCTCCGAAAAATTTGAGTCTTCTACCCCCTTTTTTTTGTTTGTTTTTTGTTTGTGTGCTGTTGAGGTATTTGTTGGCCAGGACACACACACACACACACACACACACACACACACACACACACACACACACGTCAGTATAATCCTTCACAGCAAAGTGCCACAGGTGAAGAACAGCATTTCGTCACAGCTCTACAGGGAATACAAACGAGTTAAGTGTCACAGCATTCTTAGCATCTGCAGCATTCCTTTCTATGGCTCCCAACAGCATATTTTCCCAGCAATAAAACACTCGATGCAGCATTATGGCACAGCAAACAGCTCAATTACGGCTGTCAAAAGCATATTCAAACTACATTATAACGAAGTAAACAACCAATGCAGCATTCTGTATAGTTCTCAACAGCATTTTCCCACAGCATCGTAACACACAGCCAACAGCCCATCACAGCACTTAGAAATTACTTACGGGTTACACTGAGGTCTTGGTTACTTATAAAAAAGTCATTGTATTGGTTCGTGGTGAGAATTCCTTGAATATTGATTATAGCCAACACACACACACACACACACACACACACACACACACACACACACACACACACACACACGTTCGCCAGGGAGAACTTAACCACACTGACTGGGGAACTGGGAGGGGTGGGGGGGGGGGAGTTATTATACATACACGTGAATAAATACATCTGGGTAAATAGTGTGTTTGTGAAAGCGACCAAATCCCGGTGATAAATATATGTCTATTTGCATAAACATTTAACATAATGTAGAGACACTTTATATAAACTAGGATTTACTTACATACTTAACAGTAAACATAAATATAAGTGTGTTTACATTTGAACTCAGTATGTGTGTGTGTGTGTGAGAGAGAGAGAGAGAGAGAGAGAGAGAGACCGAGAGATAGTGTGTATGTGTGAGAGAGAGAGAGAGAGAGAGAGAGAGAGAGAGAGAGAGAGAGAGAGAGACACACACACACACACACACACACACACACACCCACGGATCACCACACTTAATAGTCTCCCAATTGGAAGCTCAAACACATTCTTTACAACATTAAACCTCAGTTGCGTTGCTAAATTAGAGGAGCCAACGAGACCTTAATCCAACATATCAAAGCACTGAATGAGAGTGAAAGCAGAAGGAAAAAAAGAAGAAACAAAGAAAGATTAATTATTTTCGTGTCAGAGTCAAGAAGTATTGTAGAAACGCAACTCAAAGCCTCCCCCCCCCCCTTGATATGATCTAGAGGGGGTTTAAGGAGGGGGGGAGGGGTGAAGTCGAGTCTCTGTTTTGTTCTGACGCCATTAAGGTTTATGTAAAGTTATTGCTGTGGCATGTTATTGTTATGTCACATTTATTTGAGAGAGAGAGAGAGAGAGAGAGAGAGAGAGAGAGAGAGAGAGAGAGAGAGAGAATACTAACGTTGTTCTCAGGCTAATTTTCTAAAGTATTGGTTGAATTCTTAATATATGTCGTAAGTTAAGTTTCGTGTTCGTCAGTGTCTTGAAATTTCTTGGCCGTCGTTGTTTTAAATCATTGGTATTGTTGCAAAGTTACACTCTGATCAGCTAATGTCGTCTGGCAAAGTTATTCCGGAGTTGCTGTTGTTTTTTTTTTTTTTAGTCAATCTACAGAGTTGTATTTTAAAGATTGGGTTGAGTTGTGTTTGGTTGTAATGTTGTTTTGATAAAATGGTTGTGTGTTGTGGTTGTGTTTGTGTTGTGTTTGAGCATTGTTTTGAAAGACAGGGTTGTATATTGTGGGTTTGGTGTATTACAAGAAGAAGAAGATGATTACCACACCATATATACACACCATAACAACAACATGAAAGATACAACAGCGACGCAACAACAGCAACAGCCTTCCTTCCTGCCTGCCTGCCTGCCTGCCCCTCCACGCGCGCTGTTTGCAAAATAGACAGCAAATCGATGGGTGAAGTGTGTCCGGGTGTCGAGCGTCAGTGTTCACATTGTTTCGTTCACCCTATCTGAGAGAAGCTCGCCTGGGAACCTTGTGAGCGGCAGGGTAACCTAGAAGACTCGTAGGATAGGTAGAGTGACCTACAGAACTCGTGGAACAGGTAGATTGACCTTCGGGATTTGTGGGACAGGTATAGGTGACCCGGGGAACCTTTCGGACAGGTAACCGTGACCTTGGAGGTTCTTGGGAAAGGTTAAGTGACTTGAGGAATTTGTGAGACAGGTAGAGAGGCCTAGAGGGTGGGCCGGGACAGGTGGTGCGATCGTTTATCTCTACCACACCACCACCATACCACTACACCACTACCACACAGTTTCCACACAGTCACCACACAGTCACCACACAGTTACCACATCACCACTCAGTTACCACACCTCCACTTAATCACCAAACAGTTACCACATCACCACACAGTCACCAAATAGTTACCACATCACCACAGTCACCATACAGTCACCACACCACCATACAGTCACCACGCCCATGACCTTCCTTCCTCAATGTTACCTGTAAAATATTCATGCACAATTATGCCCAGGCAACTCAGGTAAAGCCAGGTAGGTACTGTACCCCCCCGTCAACAGGTGCTGGTACCCCCTCCTCCCCCGTCAACAGGTGCTGGTACCCCCTCCTCCCCCGTCAACAGGTGCTGATACCCCTTCCTCCCCCGTCAACAGGTGCTGGTACCCCCTCCTCCCCCGTCAACAGGTGCTGGTACCCCTTCCTCCCCCGTCAACAGGTGCTGGTACCCCCTCCTCCCCCGTCAACAGGTGCTGGTACCCCCTCCTCCCCCGTCAACAGGTGCTGGTACCCCTTCCTCCCCCGTCAACAGGTGCTGGTACCCCCTCCTCCCCCGTCAACAGGTGCTGGTACCCCTTCCTCCCCCGTCAACAGGTGCTGGTACCCCTTCCTCCCCCGTCAACAGGTGCTGGTACCCCTTCCTCCCCGTCAACAGGTGCTGGTACCCCTTCCTCCCCGTCAACAGGTGCTGGTACCCCTTCCTCCCCCGTCAACAGGTGCTGGTACCCCCTCCTCCCCCGTCAACAGGTGCTGGTACCCCCTCCTCCCCGTCAACAGGTGCTGGTACCCCCTCCTCCCCCGTCAACAGGTGCTGGTACCCCTTCCTCCCCCGTCAACAGGTGCTGGTACCCCCTCCTCCCCCGTCAACAGGTGCTGGTACCCCCTCCTCCCCCGTCAACAGGTGCTGGTACCCCTTCCTCCCCCGTCAACAGGTGCTGGTACCCCCTCCTCCCCCGTCAACAGGTGCTGGTACCCCTTCCTCCCCGTCAACAAGTGCTGGTACCCCCTCCTCCCCCGTCAACAGGTGCTGGTACCCCTTCCTCCCCCGTCAACAGGTGCTGGTACCCCCTCCTCCCCCGTCAACAGGTGCTGGTACCCCTTCCTCCCCCGTCAACAGGTGCTGGTACCCCTTCCTCCCCCGTCAACAGGTGCTGGTACCCCTTCCTCCCCCGTCAACAGTGCTGGTACCCCTCCTCCCCCGTCAACAGGTGCTGGTACCCCTTCCTCCCCCGTCAACAGGTGCTGGTACCCCCTCCTCCCCCGTCAACAGGTGCTGGTACCTTCCCCCGTCAACAAGTGCTGGTACCCCCTCCTCCCCCGTCAACAGGTGCTGGTACCCCTTCCTCCCCGTCAACAGGTGCTGGTACCCCCTCCTCCCCCGTCAACAGGTGCTGGTACCCCTTCCTCCCCCGTCAACAGGTGCTGGTACCCCCTCCTCCCCCGTCAACAGGTGCTGGTACCCCTTCCTCCCCGTCAACAAGTGCTGGTACCCCCTCCTCCCCCGTCAACAGGTGCTGGTACCCCTTCCTCCCCCGTCAACAGGTGCTGGTACCCCCTCCTCCCCCGTCAACAGGTGCTGGTACCCCTTCCTCCCCCGTCAACAGGTGCTGGTACCCCTTCCTCCCCTGTCAACAGGTGCTGGTACCCCTTCCTCCCCCGTCAACAGGTGCTGGTACCCCCTCCTCCCCCGTCAGTGGTGGTGGGGTCTGCCTGCTCGGGTATTTTACCTTGGCCAGATATATTGCGACATAAATTGGGATTACTTGGCAGTGTGTGTGTGTGTGTGTGTGTGTGTGCCAAGAGAGAGAAAGATAAAGTAAATTGTTTTATGAATATATTGTAAAAAAAAAATATTCCTCTGTCTATCTGTCTCTCACTCACTATCTATCTATCTATCTATCTATCTATCTATCTATCTGTCTATCATCTTGTCTCTCTCTCTCTCGTCTGCATAAACCAAAACATATAACTATCGTGTTCTGGGTCACTTAATCTCGAAGGTAGTATAATAAATCCTACTTTTTACCTCCATTTAATAACCTGTGTTGACGACCAGATCAAATATTCAAGGTCCGACGCACTCACGGTTTCATCACACAAGCGCTTTAAAATTCACCCATCCCGTTATATATATGTTGGAAGATGTAGTATGTGGGCTGGCGATGCGATTTTGTTTTGTTTATTGAATTTCCTGGAACTTATAATTTTATAAACGATAAGGCTTGCGATGAGATTTTGTTTTGTTTATTGAATTTTCTGGAACTTATAATTTTATAAACGATAGTATGTAGGGTTGTGATGAGATTTTGTTTTGTTTTTCTTTTAATTTCCTGTACTTATAATTTTATAAACGATATGGCTTGCGATGAGATTTTGTTTTGTTTATTGAATTTCTTGGAACTTATAATTTTATAAACGATTAGGCTTGCGATGCGATTTTGTTTTGTTTATTGAATTTCCTGGAACTTATAATTTTATAAACGATAGTATGTAGGGTTGTGATGAGATTTTGTTTTGTTTTTCTTTTAATTTCCTGTACTTATAATTTTATAAACGATATGGCTTGCGATGAGATTTTGTTTTGTTTATTGAATTTCTTGGAACTTATAATTTTATAAACGATATGGCTTGCGATGAGATTTTGTTTTGTTTATTGAATTTCTTGGAACTTATAATTTTATAAACGATAGTATGTTGGGTTGTGATGAGATTTTGTTTTGTTTTTCTTTTAATTTCCTGTACTTATAATTTTATAAACGATATGGCTTGCGATGCGATTTTTTTTTGTTTATTGAATTTTCTGTCACTTACAATTTCATAAACGATAGTATATGTAAGTTTGCAATGCGATGTTTTGTTTATTGAAATCGAGTGTGATTTTTTTTTTATTATTGGCTCGGTATTATATGATTTTTTATTATTCAATGATTTATACTTTGATGTTTTGAGTTTTAAGGTTTTGTTTTACGATATTCTGAACTTTGTGTCATGAATTCACGTTTAAATTCCCCCAACCATTTTTATTATTATTTTTAAAGTGGTATTATTAATTCATATTTTAGTTACAGATATTTTAAAACTTGTTATGGGGAATTCATGTTCGAAAAATATTTAGCATCAGTTTGGTAATGTAATTCTCGTGTGCTCGCTTCCACCTGTGTTATGCTGACAACGCCCTATTTGTTTTAACGTGTAGTTGATGGCGACAGATATAATCCACGGAATGGTGAGAGGGGGGGGAGGAGGTCGTTCATGGGAGCCTCTATTGTGTTCCTAGGTTATAACACACGCCTCAGTGGAGTCTCTCTCTCTCTCTCTCTCAATGTCCTTCCCGTGTCTCTATTGAATAAGGTCACTTGAAGGAATATTTGCTGTCCTCCCCCCCCCTTCGTAACCTCTAGAATATTTCATACGTAGATTAATTTAACTATTCTAATGCTTCCTGGGGGGGTTAGGTTAGGGTGGGGTTTAGTTAGGTTAGGTTAAGTTAGCGTAGGGTTGATTAAGTTAGGTTAGGTTAGATTAGATTACGCTGACTTGACTGCTGGATTTTTTTCTTGTGTGGTTTGAAGCAGCGAATCACCAGCTCTGAGTCACCAATCTTCAGTAGCTCCGGATGACGACAAGACAAGTGACAGAATAGCATAATACGTCTTTGTTTTTACCATTACAATAATCTTCATAGTTCCCCATACAAATTAAATGCGTTTTATGGCCGTTGTTTTATTTGTATTTATTTTTAGTGAGTGAGTGAGTGAGTGTTGCTTGTCTCCTTGTTGCCCGGAACGTCTCATAATATAAACACCGAAAACCCAATAATCAAAAGTTAAAACAAATGACTGTAAACAAAACACAAAGACAATAATGTGATTTATCGTTAAGTGAACAAACATAAATAAATAAAAGTAAAAAAAAAACATAGCTAAATAAATAATAAAAGAACGGAGGTAATAATTCACTGAAGTTTGTTATTACTGGAAAAAAAATAACCAACAATAGCTTTTATATCTACTGTATATATGTAAAGAGGGTTTTGTTAACTATGCTGTGAAACCTCTCTATACCGGACTCCTCTCTCGATATATTCCGTTTGATGGGTTTTTTTTTAATACAAATAACGGACGCCTCGATATAATGGACTTTCATTTCTATATACTGTAGTTCGTTAAAGGGAGGTTACACTCAAGTCTACACCTGCTACACACACACACGCACACACACACACACACATCAGGTAAGGGTAGAGCTTAAAGGTGTTACTGAACCATTAGGTGACACAGGGGGAAGTTATTTGAAGTTTAGTGTTGAAACAAGACCTTCAACATATGGTCCTCTGTCCGCTATAGGTTGATGACTTAGACACAGGTAAAGACGTCTATCTATCTATCTATCTATCTATCTATCTATCTATCTGTATCTATCTATCTGTCTGTCTGTCTGTCTGTCTGTCTGTCTGTCTATGTCCCTTTGTCTGTCTGTCTCTGTCTGTGTGTCTTTCTGTTTATGTCTCTCCCTTTCTGTCTCTTTCTCTGTCTGTATCTCTATATGTCTGTCTTTCCCCTTCTCTGTCTGTCTGTCTGTCTGTCCCCCTGTCTGTGTGTGTGTGTGTTTGTTTGTCTCAGATACTCACGGTGCAGTGATCGTGTGTGACAGGTCCTCAACATGTATACACCTGAAACGAGTGTACACATATAGGGCATTGTTTATTGTTTTCCGTACACACACACACACACACACACACACACACACACACACAGTAAAAAAATACAATCGAGGGTGAAGGTCGAGGGTGAAGGTTGAGGGTGAAGGTCGAAGGTGAAGGTCGAGGGTGGAGGTTGAGGATGAAGGTCGAGGGTGAAGGTCGAGGGTGGAGGTTGAGGGTGGAGGTCAAGGGTGAAGGTCGAGGGTGAAGGTCGAGGGTGGAGGTTGAGGGTGGAGGTTGAGGGTGAAGGTCGAGGGTGAAGGTCGAGGGTGGAGGTTGATGGTGAAGGTCGAGGGTGGAGGTTGAGGGTAGAGGTCGAGGGTGAAGGTTGAGGGTGGAGGTTGAGGGTGAAGGTCGAGGGTGAAGGTCGAGGGTGAAGGTCAAGGGTGAAGGTCGAGGGTGGAGGTTGAGGGTGAAGGTCGAGGGTGGAGGTTGAGGGTGAAGGTCGAGGGTGGAGGTTGAGGGTAGAGGTCGAGGGTGAAGGTTGATGGTGAAGGTCGAGGGTGGAGGTTGAGGGTGAAGGTCGAGGGTGAAGGTTGAGGGTGGAGGTTGAGGGTAGAGGTCGAGGGTGAAGGTTGAGGGTGGAGGTTGAGGGTGAAGGTCGAGGGTGAAGGTCGAGGGTGAAGGTCAAGGGTGAAGGTCGAGGGTGGAGGTTGAGGGTGAAGGTCGAGGGTGGAGGTCGAGGGTGAAGGTCGAGGGTGAAGGTCGAGGGTGGAGGTTGAGGGTGAAGGTCGAGGATGAAGGTCGAGGGTGAAGGTTGAGGGTGGAGGTCGAGGTCGAGGGTGGAGGTCGAGGGTGAAGGTCGAGGGTGGAGGTTGAGGGTGAAGGTCGACGGTGGAGGTTGAGGGTGAAGGTTGAGGGTATAGGTCGAGGTTGGAGGACGAGGTCTTGTGTTTCGCCCTCAGACTCGATGAATTTTTCAGAAGGACGACGTTTGAGCGATTGATTCATGTGGCGCTTAAGGAATACCTCTCCCACACTCACTCACTCATTCCCACTCTCCCACCCTCATTCCCACTCTTCCACACTCATTCCCACTCTCACACTCATTCCCACTCTCCCACACTCACTCCCACTCTCTCACACTCATTCCCACTCTTCCACACTCATTCCCACTCTCCCACACTCACTCCCATTCTCTCACACTCACTCCCACTCTCTCACACTCATTCCCACTCTCCCACACTCATTCCCACTCTTCCACACTCATTCCCACTCTCCCACACTCACTCCCACTCTCTCACACTCACTCCCACTCTCTCACACTCACTCCCACTCTCCCACCCTCATTCCCACTCTTCCACACTCATTCCCACTCTCACACTCATTCCCACTCTCCCACACTCACTCCCACTCTCTCACACTCATTCCCACTCTTCCACACTCATTCCCACTCTCCCACACTCACTCCCACTCTCTCACACTCACTCCCACTCTCTCACACTCACTCCCACTCTCTCACACTCATTCCCACTCTCCCACACTCACTCTCACTCTCTCACACTCATTCCCACTCTCCCACACTCACTCTCACTCTCCCACACTCACTCTCACAAACACACTGCGTCCTAACTACTCAATTTTCTTTATGAATTCCCAAGGCTCATATCTCTCCCTCTATCCTTCCTCTCTCTTTCTCCCTCCCTCCCTCCCTCCCTCTCTTCTCCCTTCCTCTCTCTTTCTCCCTCCTCCCTCCCTCCCTCCCTCCCTCTCTCCTTCTCCCTCCCTCCCTCCCTCCCTCCCTCCCTTCCTCCCTCTCTCCTTCTCCCTCCCTCTCTCTTTCTCCCTCCTCTCCTTCTCCCTCCCTCCCTCCCTCCCTCCCTCCCTCCCTCCCTCTCTCTTTCTCCCTCCCTCCCTCCCTCCCTCCCTCCCTCCCTCCCTCCCTCCCTCCCTCCTTCTCCCTCCCTGTCTCTTTCTCCCTCCTCTCCTTCTCCCTCCCTCCTCTCTTTCTTTCTTCCTCTCTACATTTATTCCCCTTTCCTCCCTTCTTCCCTCCCTTCCTTCCTTCACCTTCCCTCTAACTCAACTTCCTCCTCCCCATCTTCCTCCCCTACCCTTTTTTGCCTCCTTTACCTACAGCCTTTCTCTCTCCCCTACCTACACCCTTTCTCTCTCCCCTACCTACACCCTTTCTCTCTCCCCTACCTACACCCTTTCTCTCTCCCCTACCTACACCCTTTCTCTCTCCCCTACCTACACCCTTTCTCTCTCCCCTACCTACACCCTTTCTCTCTCCCCTACCTACACCCTTTCTCTCTCCCCTACCTACTCCATCACAGCGTCAGTACCAACACATTTTCCTCCTCTCAATTTCTTGTTAAAAATAAAAATAAATAAATAAATCCACACAAATGAAAACTTAATTCATGTTGATTAATTTTCCATTAAATAAAAATCGGGTGAATTATTAATCCACTAACAGCCAGAGGAATGTGCGCGTCATGCAGCGAATATGTGTAAAATGGTGTTCGTGTTCCCGGGTGGCGGAGTGTTTTTGTTTTCATTCGTCATGGACCAGAGCTGCCAACCGTGACGTCGTTCAGAGCTGCCAACCGTGACGTCGTTCAGGGCTGCCAACCGTGACGTCGTTCAGGGCTGCCAACCGTGACGTCGTTCAGGGCTGCCAACCGTGACGTCGTTCAGAGCTGCCAACCGTGACGTCGTTCAGGGCTGCCAACCGTGACGTCGTTCAGGGCTGCCAACCGTGACGTCGTTCAGAGCTGCCAACCGTGACGTCGTTCAGAGCTGCCAACCTTGACGTCGTTCAGGGCTGCCAACCGTGACGTCGTTCAGGGCTGCCAACCGTGACGTCGTTCAGAGCTGCCAACCGTGACGTCGTTCAGAGCTGCCAACCTTGACGTCGTTCAGGGCTGCCAACCGTGACGTCGTTCAGGGCTGCCAACCGTGACGTCGTTCAGAGCTGCCAACCGTGACGTCGTTCAGAGCTGCCAACCGTGACGTCGTTCAGAGCTGCCAACCGTGACGTCGTTCAGGGCTGCCAACCGTGACGTCGTTCAGAGCTGCCAACCGTGACGTCGTTCAGAGCTGCCAACCGTGACGTCGTTCAGAGCTGCCAACCGTGACGTCGTTCAGAGCTGCCAACCGGTGAGCGTGGGTCATGTAGGCTAGACTATGTTTTTCAGCACTTTTTTCAACACTTTCTGCACTTCTTTCAGCACTTTTTAGCACTCGTTTACAGTTGGGTGACCTGTAGTGCCACGGGCATGAACCAATGACTTGTAGGATAAAAAGCGAGTGATTAATCCACTCAGCCACCGCATTCAACTTGATAAGAATGGAGAAGTAATAATAATAATAATAATAATAATAATAATAATAATAATAATTATAATGATAATAATAATAATAATAATAATAATAATAATAATAATAATAATAATAATAATAATAATAATAATAATAACCTTTTGACACACTAGCCCAGCCTTCTCTTTAGCAGTCTCTAATTGGCTTTCCCCCTAATGACGTCATAAAGAAAATATATTCCACTAACTATATCACTAATGACGTCATGTAAGAGAAGTCTGCTAATTGGGTATATGTTATGACGTCACGAAAACGATGCCCTCTCATTAGTTATATCTCCAATGACATCACTTGGATAAAGCCTTTTGATAGGCTATCCTCAAATGACATGACAAACAAGATCTCGTTAGCAATATCTTTGATGACATCACATAAATTATATCATCTCATTAGTTATATCGTTAATCACTCCACCAAAACAAAGCCTTCTCATTGGTTATCTCTAATGACGCCATAGAAACAAAGCCTTCTCATTGGTTATCTCTAATGACGCCATAGAAACAAAGCCTTCTCATTGGTTATCTCTAAATACGTCATATAAAAGATGCCTCCTTATTATCCATCACTCCACCAATCAGGGAGTTGCTTCAGGCCGTTATGTATGATCATCTAATTTTAACCATCAAATTAATTAATTCTATCACTCTTATGGGAACATCTTTATTATAGTCTGTAAAGGAATGTTTTATGAATACAATTTCGTGATTGGTGGAAATAGAATGACGCAAACACTATGATTCATGTCAATATTTACGTTATTGATAATGACGTCATACAGCCAGTCAATCAATTGTTTAGGTAATACTTTCGCCGGGGTTTTATGACGTCACTCAACCAATCCATTGCCGAGTAACGATTGTCGAAGTATTCCCTGGCCGACGGCTCACCATTACGGGATTTCTATTGGCCAGTAGAATCGCGAATGTGAACTAGATGAACGAATCACAGGAGGTCTTTCACCCCAGACGGACAGACAGGTGCCACATATCTATTTTTAGGCCAAAAGATAATCTATTTATCGTTAGCTGATATTTTAAAGTTACTATAGCTTCAGTACCTGTATACCTCAGTGGGGCTAATTAAGGTAAACATCAGTTCCTTGTAGAGAATTATGAGCATATTGTGTGTTATTTATTAATGTATTAGAAGGGTACAGTGAGTGGATGAGTGGATACAGTGAGTGGATGAGTGGATACAGTGAGTGGATGAGTGGATACAGAGAGTGGATGAGTGGATACAGAGTGGATGACTGGATGAGTGGATACAGAGAGTGGATGAGTGGATACAGAGAGTGGATGAGTGGATGCAGGGTTTAAGTCGTCTTACTCAAGTAATTAACTTGGTTGTAAGTTAGTTGCCTTAATTAATCAGGTAGACTTATTAACCTCACGAGAATAAACTGGAAGGTAAAAAAAAAGACTAATTAGTGTGACAATTAATCCCCAGGTAGCAACCAAGACAGGTATATAGTGTCCAATAAGAATCTCTCTCTCTCTCTCTCTCTCTCTCTCTCTCTCTCTCTCTCTCTCTCTCTCTCTCTCTCTCTCTAATCATCCTTATACTACTCCTGATACAGTAAATAGTTAAATTTATTAAATATTCATATGAAAATAGTGAATTTAAAGTCTTTTTTTCAATATATTTTGTTATTGTTATTGTTGTTGTTGTTGTTTATGTGTTTGTTCTGAGGAGAATACGGTTAACCCTTTACCACCTCAGGTGTTTCAACAGCCAGGGTTGTTAGGGCATCATTTAGGGTTGTTAGGGCATCATTTCTCTGGGTTAATTATCTACAACTACAACTTTTAATTAAACAAGTTTGAGTATAATACTTCTATTTGTCCTTCACACACACACACACACACACACACACACACACACACACACACACACACACACACACACACACAGGGCTTCACGTATACCTAACATGCTCTGTCATGTTTCATCAGAGAGCCTGAACAAATAAAAATGCATTTCGCTAATGAGATTCCCTCGTTCACCCTAGGCTACATACACACTCACACACACACACACACACACACACACACACACACACACACCTCCCCACACCTCCCCCTTCCATACACACACTCACACACACACACACACTCACCCCCCACTCTCATTACACACTCTCACTCCCGACCTCCCACACACATTCACCTCAACTCCCATCTCCCCCCTTCCCCCACACTCCCCCCACTCCCACTCCCCCCCCCCCAGACTCCACAACACCAGTGATACCACCATTGTAAACATCACCATTATGGCATCAGTCGTGTATCACCGAGTACCATTTGGGGTCACGTCAGCAGTAGGGTCGACCATGAGGGGGGGTGTCATCAGCCCAGGTAGGAGTTCGTTGATAAATCTGGGTATTTTTAATTTGTGATCAAGATTTAATAGGTGATTGGCTGCCAGTGCATGACCTGAGCTACTGAATATTGTAATCATTGTGGGTGTAAATCGAAAAAGAAAAACACGATCGCTGCCACCAAATAACGAGAGATAGATAGATAGAGAGAGAGAGAGAGAGAGAGAGAGAGAGAGAGAGAGAGAGAGAGAGAGAGAGAGAGATTATATATGCATGCCTGAATAAATCTCTCATAATATCGGTGGGTGAAATCAGTACATATTATTTATTACCTTTGCATGAGTGTGTGTGTGTACGTATATGAGTGTGTGTGTGTGTGTGTGTACGTACATGTGTGTGTATGTACGTATATAAGTGTGTGTGTACGTACATGTGTGTGTGTGTGTGTGTGTGTGTGTGAAGATCTTCGTGTATTCGTGTTTTATCAGCAAATACCACATGTACTTTAAAGCACTTGACATGACCTACTATCCTAAAGAAGACAATATTGTAAGGGTACATGTGTGTGTGGGTGTGTGTGTGTGTATGTGAAATAGAGAGAGACAGACAGACACAGAAGAACTATACCCTCCCCATTCACTTAATGTTTTCGCCCTTCAGTAAACACCCAGAAGCAACGTAATCCCACACCCCTCAAATTTTTCGGTTTTCAGGAAGCGCCCAGAGCAAAGTACCCCCCCCCCCCCTTTCCTCCTCTTAAAGTTTTCGGTCGTCAGGAAACACCCACTAGCAAAGTAACGCCCCCCCCTCTTAAAGTTTTCGGTCTTCAGGAAGCACCCGCCCACAGAAGCGCTCATGAGTTCCAACAACTTTATGAGGCGTCAGCGTTTTTTTTTTTTTTTTTTTTTTTGTCACTGGCGAGTTTCTTATCAGTCTTGGCGAGTCTCAAAAATTCTCTCCACACAAGACGCCACCCAGACTTCTCATCGCAAAATATTCAACGCCAACGCTATTTAAGCTTATATATAAATTCTCATCGCATTTTATTCAACGCCAACGTCATTTAAGCTTAGAATTTCACATCGCAAAATATTCAACGCCAACGCTATTTAAGCTTAGAAATTCTCGCCTTAAGCATCAAAATTCGACTCCATTGACTACAAAAATTCTCAGCATTATTAAGCTTGAACACATCCACTGAGAGACTGGAGGAGGCGTAGGTGGAGAAAGGAGGGAAGAAGAGGAGTGAGATAATTGAAGGAAGAAGAAAGGGAAGGAGGGAGAGAAGAGGATTGATTGGAGGAAGGAGAATAAGAAGGAAAGAGGGAGGGAAGAGGAGAGAATTGATTATAGGAAGGAAGGGAAGGAGGAATGGAGGGAGGGAGGGAGGGGAGGTGATTAGGGGGGATGGAGTGTGAGGGTGTAGAAGGGGAGGTGTATTGAACGAGGGAGGGGGAAGGTTGGAGAGGGGAAGGGGAAGGGAGGGAGGGCAAGGGGGAAGGGGAGGAGAGGAAAAATGAATCAAAGTTCCTATTACATTTTAGGGATTATTATAAAATTTCAGGGATTATTATTACATTTAAGGGAATAATATTAATTTTTAGGGATTACTATATTTTAGGGATTATGAATAAATTTAAGGGATTAGTATTACATTTAAGGGAATCACTGTACTAAACCCAAAGAAGTAATTATACCTGAACACAACACAAGAATAAACCGCTGTAACAAAAGGCTTGGACACGCGCGTCCCTGTTAATCCCAGGGGACAGGTGTGTAAAGGTGAGATTTTTACCTGTCTAATGTCGGGGTCTGTTTACATAGCGCAGGACGAACGGGGTCATGGTGCTTGTTGTGAGTAGAGGGTCAGAGAGAGAGAGAGAGAGAGAGAGAGAGAGAGAGAGAGAGAGAGAGAGAGAGCGAGAGAGAGAGAGAGAGAGAGAGTTAACAAAGTGATGAGAGTGGTAAACAGAATAAACATGAAAAAAAAGAGAAGAAACTAGTAATTACGATATCAAGGTGGAGCGCACACACACACACACACACACACACACACACACACACACACACACACACACACACACATTGCAAGTTTGTGTACACGTCATATATTCTTATAATTAGCACACACACACACACACAGAGACACACATTACAAGTTTGTGTACACGTCATATATTCTTATAATTAGCACACACACACACACACACACACACACAGAGACACATAATTAGTGAGTTTGTGTACACGCAAATTTACTCTTATACTTAGTATGCATAAGTTCAGTATAAACAGACATACATAAACACACACACTCAGACACACACACACACACACGAATATTTTTTCAGACATATTTACGATTCCATTACTCGTGTGTGTGTGTGTGTGTTGTGTGTGTGTGTGTGTGTGTGTGTGTGTGTGTGTGTGTGTGCGACGAGGGACGGGGATGATATATTGAAGTTTTTATTTATTTATTACAGATAACCTACTCACTAACACGTACACAGGATCATACGTATCCTTAGACGTTCATAGATACGTACACAGGGACATACATAAGTAGAGATGTACATAAACACGTACACAGATACACACACATATAAGAGATAGGTACTTACACGACGAAATTATACACACACACACACACACACACACACACATGAGAGGTTGCTTGCTTTACGTATAAAAATATATTATGAACAATCTATTGAAAATTTATGATAATATATGAGCCAGTCTTCCCAGAACTGACCACCATTACATATTACAGGTAATTTACGTTCTATCTCAGTCAGTCAGTCAGTCAGTCAGTCAGTCAGTCAGTCAGTAAGTTAATAAGTCAGTCAGTCAGTTCGTCAGTTAATCAGTCAGTTATTCAGTCAGTCAGTTAATCAGTCAGTCAGTCAGCCAGTTAATCAGTCAGTCAGTCAGTCAGTTAATCAGTCAGTTAGTCAGTCAGTTAATCAGTCAGGTAAAGCATTCATAGAGCTTAATGAGGCAACTGTTTTAATACCCTCTCTCTCCTGTTATTAATACATGATATTATTGGAGCCATTTCCCTCCCATTACCGTGATCTTCCCTCCCATTACCGTGATCCTCCCTCCCATTACCGTGATCCTCCCTCCCATTACCGTGATCCTCCCTCCCATTACCGTGATCCTCCCTCCCATTACCGTGATCCTCCCTCCCATTACCGTGATCTTCCCTCCCATTACCGTGATCCTGCCTCCTATTACCGTGATTCTTCCTCCCATTATCGTAGTATTTCCTCCGATTACCGTGATCCTCCCTCCCATTACCGTGATCTTCCCTCCCATTACCGTGATCCTGCCTCCCATTACCGTGATTCTTCCTCCCATTATCGTAGTATTCCCTCCGATTACCGTGAGTCTCCCTCCCATTACCGTTATCCTTCCTCCCATTAGCGTGATTCTCCTTCCCATTACCGTGATCCTCCCTCCCATTACCGTGATCTTCCCTCCCATTACCGTGATCCTGCCTCCCATTACCGTGATTCTTCCTCCCATTATCGTAGTATTTCCTCCGATTACCGTGAGTCTCCCTCCCATTACTGTTATCCTTCCTCCCATTAGCGTGATTCTCCTTCCCATTAGCGTGATCTTTGTCCATTAGCGTAATGATTCCACCCATTAGCGTAATCCTCCTCCCATTAGCGTGATTTTTACCCTTTTACGTGAGCCTCCCTCCCATTAGCGTAATCCTCCCTCCCATTAGCGTAATCCTCCTCCCATTAGCGTGATCTTTACCCATTAACGCGAGCCTTACCTCTATTGAGCCATCATTACCATACAAGTGTCCTCGTGTTTACATACATGAGGCGGCCCAGGTGAGGGACTCTCTCTCTCTCTCTCTCTCTCTCTCTCTCTCTCTCTCTCTCTCTCTCTCTCTCTCTCTCTCTCTCTCTCTCTCTCTCTCTCTCTCTCTCTCTCTCTGTATCTGAGTCTGTCACTCTATCTGTCTATATCTCGTCCTGCCAATCACCTGTCAAGCTGTCAACTACGGCAGATACCACCCCATATGATCATACAACACGTCCCATTCCCACCACCCACCATTAACCCAGCTCACCATCACCACTACCCCCCACCACTACCCCCAACCACCATCACCCCCTAGGATAAGCTCTAACCCCCTACCCCTCCCCCCTCACCCCCTGACACAGTACTAACCCTCACCCCCTGATACAGTACTACCCCTCACCCCTCACCCCCTGACACAGTACTACCCCTCACCCCTCACCCCCTGACACAGTACTACCCCTCACCCCTCACCCCCTGACTCAGTACTACCCCTCACCCCCCACCCCCCCTAGCTAAGTACTACCCCTCACCCCCCTAGCTAAGTACTACCCCTCACCCCCCTAGCTAAGTACTACCCCTCACCCCCCTAGCTAAGTACTACCCCTCACCCCCCACCCCCCTAGCTAAGTACTACCCCTCACCCCCACCCCCTGGCTAAGTACTACCCCTCACCCCCACCCCCCCTAGCTAAGTACTACCCCTCGCCCCCACCCACTAGCTAAGTACTACCCCTCACCCCCACCCCCTAGCTAAGTACTACCCCTCACCCTCAACCCCCTAGCTAAGTACTACCCCTCACCCCCACCCCCCTAGCTAAGTACTACCCCTCACCCCCACCCCCTAGCTAAGTACTACCCCTCACCCCCACCCCCTAGCTAAGTACTACCCCTCACCCCCACCCCCTAGCTAAGTACTACCCCTCACCCTCACCCCCTAGCAAAGTACTACCCCCTCACCCCCACCCCCTAGCTAAGTACTACCCCTCACGTCTGCTTCAGTTATTATTGTATTCCTTCCCTTCTCCTCCTGACTCACCCATACCGTCCCTTCATATAGCAGTATAGCATAGCAGTATAGCTCTATGGTAGGGTAAGTGTATAGCAGCATAGTGACATGGCTGTGTGAGTATTTAACAGTATAGCGGTATAACGTTAGGGAGGTATAGCAGCTTTATAGTATAGAAATATAGTTGGATAACAGTATAGCAGTGTATAGGTAGATGACCCGAGGCGATATAGCATTATAGTGGCATAGCGATATATAACGTGGTAGATATATATAAAAAAATTGAATAAAAACAAAACGAAATTAAAATAAAAACGAACCTGGGGAAAACTGAACGAAATAAACAGATAAAAAAATACACACAGAAATATGGAATAAAAGCGACCCGAAAATATCAGTAATGGATGAAACTGAATAAAAACGGAAATAACATAACAAAAACGATAGAGGAATTGAATAAACGTAAATAAAATAAAATAAAAACATATAATAATTAGTATAAAGATAAGTTTGATGAAATTAAGACACAAATACACAATAAAAACGTTAAAAAGAGAGAAGAAAATTAGTAAAATTAATGAAAATATAAATGATATTCTGAAAATTTGCTCCTAAAAAATTTCAAATAAAAGGTAAATGAAAAATAGATTTAAATTGTGAACGAACAGAGGGAAGATAAACCTCTGTGTGTGTGGAGGGGAGGGGAGGAGGAGCCTCTCTCTCTCTCTCTCTCTCTCTCTCTCTCTCTCTCTCTCTCTCTCTCTCTCTCTCTCTCTCTCTCTCTCTCTCTCTCTCTCTCTCTCTCTCTCTCTCTCTCTCTCTCTCTCTCTCTCTCGCTTTCACACATGACTAAACAGAGAGAGAGAGAGAGACATTTTGATAGATAGACACACACACACACACACACACACACACACACACACACACACACACACACACACACACACACACACACCATCAGTAGTCTGGCCAAAAGTGTAAACACAGTCTCCAGGTAGTTATAGTGATGGTAAGGGGGGGGGGGGTCGTTCAACGCTATGGGGGAGGGGGGGAAGCGTCCCTGACCCCATTCTTAGCCAGCAACAGGTAAGACCCCCGCACCCCCTCTGACCTACCTGGACCCACGCCTTAATTGCTACCCAGGTGAACAAGGCGCCCCAGGTGAGGTAATATTAGGAGAAAAAATATTGAGAGAGAGAGAGAGAGAGAGACAGAGAGACAGAGAGAGAGAGAGAGAGAGAGAGAGAGAGTAGCGAAATAGACAGAGTATCGTGTGACAAACAGACAGACATATCCTACATTCAGATTCGGCTCCACTGACTTAAATATAATATGCTCACGTGATGTGTGTTCATTAGTAAGTTATGTTATATTGTTAGTGTAGGAGAACTAACATACACTCGGTCACCCCCCCCCCCCTCTAAAAAAAAATACTTGATTATGGTTTATGTTCGTATCTGTTGAAGTATGCAGGTGAGACATCGAACCCAGGGCCCCTTGTTTCAACAGATCAGCAGGTAACCCGACTAACCACGACACGATACGACACGACAGGACACGACAGGACACGACAGGACAATCTTGAGTATTCTTTGTGATTTTGGGTGTTGTTTTTTAAAGTCAGGTGTGTATGATTATGGTCTCTCTCTCTCTCTCTCTCTCTCTCTCTCTCTCTCTCTCTCTCTCTCTCTCTCTCTCTCTCTCTCTCTCTCTCTCTCTCTCTCTCTCTCTCTCTCTCTCTCTCTCTCCATCATTTATCACCTACCCCCCCCCCCGTCACCTCGTCTTACCCTCCCCTTCCTCCTACCATCGATCACCTGATGGGCAGCATTTACATCAGGTGACCAAGACAACACCTCGAGACGTCACCTGGCGCATCAAGGTGACAGCCAACACCTATTTGAGGGGCGGCCTCTCCTCCTGCATAATACACGGGGGTAGCGGCGAGGTCTGTGTGTCTGTCTGTCTGTGTGTCTGTCTGTGTATCTAATAATAATAATAATAATAATAATAAATAACGGTTTATTGAAAAAGTTCTGCAGCCCGAAGGCTGAAAATATACATTGGACATAAATGACTTATTACTGTCATTGGTGGTTTAACAAAAGCCTTCATTAGAGAAAGGTGAAGGAACATACAGTGAACATACAGATTAATGTAGGTGTTGAACAGCAAACACGTAGTGTAGTAACTCCCTCCCAGATGGTGTTAGGAGGAACTCACGTGGTGTAGTGGTTCCCTCAGATGGTGTTATGAGGGACCTGGCGTGGTGTAGTAATTCCCTCACAGATTGCGTTATGAGGGGCCTCACGTGGTGTAGTAATTACCTCTATGTCTGTGTTCATCTATCTATGTTTGTGTCTGTCTGTCTATCTGTGTCTGTCTGCCTGTCTTTCTGTGTCTACGTCTGTCTGTCTGTCTGTCTGTCTCTTTTTCTTCGCGTTTCTTCTCCAATTTGTTACAATTCTCTCACTCTTTGCTTACACACCAAATATGAGAGAGAGAGAGAGAGAGAGAGAGAGAGAGAGAGAGAGAGAGAGAGAGAGTGTTCAGGTATGACTAATTAAGAACTTCGTTAATTAACAGGTGTGTCACAGGTCTGCATTGTAATAATGGGTCAGTCGCTATACACGGGAATCAGAGCGTGAAAAAGTCTACGGTCGCAGCCAGCCACGTTTCACTTACTCGCGTTAAAAAAATCATATATTATTTTCACAGGTACTCATCTAATATTCCACACCTTCCTCCTCCTCCTCCTTCTGCCTCTCTTGCTCTCATTAGCCTCTTAATTAGTTTACCTGCATTAGTAATTAGATTAACATTTCGTCTAGTTATTTTCGCTAATTAATTGGTTAAGGAACTGGTCATTTTTGCTAATTATTTCACGTGATAACCAGACATTTTTACGACTCATTTTGCTTACACTGAATATCAATCATAGTAATTTCCTTTTATGTATTTATTTAGTAACGTAAGTCAGCCCAATTGGATAATATATTCGCCTCTTAACCAAGTGATCATGAGTTTGACCCCCAGAAGATATTTGAAGTGTTTAAGTGTGTGTGTGTGTGGG
>CAUDMG010003561.1:600000-610000 GCA_958450375.1 Homarus gammarus | reverse complement strand
TACCTGTAATTTATGTCTCACCTTCAAACGTGTCGCCCTAATTAGCTATCCAGTATAAATATCTCACAAAAACGTCACATTCACACTAATTAGATTTTAGGTAATAATTTTTTATCTTGGAAAATGGCCCTGTGATATTGTAGTATACCTGTGTTAATTAAATGTACTTACCCCCCCCCCCTCCAAAAAACGTCCAGGATTATATGTATCTATTTAATTTACCTAAGATTATTTTTTTATGTTACACGTGTGATAATTAGATGGTAAATTAACATATAGCTAAATGTCAATTATGGTCTTACTAAATGTTAACACCTGTAATTAAATTATATTATTCATTTTAAAAAGGTAAATAATATATATCCATGTTTATTATTCATTTACATCATCCCCCAAATAGTCAGAATTAGTTGTTTATTTACATTTAATTTTAATCCATCCTTCAAGAACGTCACAATTATACACTATTTTAACCTCACCTGTAATTTACCTGTAAGAAAACGTATCTAGGTAAAAAAAAAAACCAGGAGACCCAATTAGACGCTAGTTTGGCTTGGCTTGTGAGTTACGTGTCGTCTTGGGTGGAGTGTTCAGAGAGGCAGAGTGACGCCGAGGGATCACGTGTTCAAGGACAATATATTCTGAAGTAGTGTTATGGTCCAGTGTCCCCTTGATGCTATCTCTTAGACGTATTAGAGTGTAGTGTTGTTGATAGTGTCAGCTAGGGTTTACAGTGTTTCCAGGGTTATGATGTGGTGATGTTATGGTGTTATTTTCTATGTTATACGCAGGTGATGTTATTGAAGAACATCCTGGTAATGTTATTTTTGTCTGCATCGTGTGTAATGTTATCTTTTGGTATCTAGACTCGATGAGACAAGTGTTGCTGCGTCTCGGTGGTGTGTGGAAGAAAATGCGTTGAAAGTCTACGGTCATATCCCACCACATTTCACTATCTTTTTATTATTATTATTATTATTATTATTATTATTATTATTATTATTATTATTATTATTATTATTATTATCGTAAGGTGAGTTATTGGAGTTATATACAGGAAGTGTTGGAGTTAATTATATGTCTTAGCAAGTCACATCTTATCACCTTCATCCATATATCATGATGACGCTTGACCCAAGTACCTCCTTCTGGTCCTCCTCCCGGGCTCCTTCTTCTACCTTACTCTCCCTCCTTTATCCACAACATTTGTTCCTTGCCCTTTTTATTCTTATTCCTCCTCCTCCTTCCATTATCCCTCCCATGCCACTTCTTTCCCCAACTCCTCTCTCTCTCTCTCTCTCTCTCTCTCTCTCTCTCTCTCTCTCTCTCTCTCTCTCTCTCTCTCTCTCTCTCTCTCTCTCTCTCTCTCTCCATTGTTTCTCATTCCTTCCTTCTTTTTCTATTCACCATCTCTATTTTATCACATTCGCTCCTCCTCATATTCTTCCCCAGACCCTTCTTCTCCCATCTATCCTTCTCGTCCTCCCCCTTCTCTTTCTCCCTTCTTTCTTCCTCCCCTCTTATTCTTCCCCCTTTCCATATCATCCCTTCCCATTGTCTTCATCTTAATCCTCCTCCACTTCTTCCTCATCCTCCTCCCTTCCTTCCATCCTCCTCTACCTATTACTCTTCTTCATTATCTTCCACCTCTTCTCCTCCATCCTCTTCACCTTCCTCCCCCCCCCCCCCACTAACACAACCACCACCACCACAACCTCTCTCTTCAAATTACCTTTTTTAATTACCAGCGACATCATTAGAAGTGCTAATTACTTAATATACCAACACTAGATATTCACACTGTCATCTTCAAGGGTAATTTACACCATATTGAGAACACTTATTATCACCTGTAATTACCACATAAAAGTCTCACCGCTACCTTGTCACACCTGCACACGCTGTTTAATTATATTGATCATCATCGTAGGTGTTATTTTGTTAATTAATTACTTGTTAGAGGTTGTAATTATTTATTGTTAGAGATTAATTTGCATGAAATATTTGCCCTCAGGTGTGTGTTTCATTAAGGTGAGCAGAGTGAATGGGTACTTTTAGGTTAGGTTTGGTTTGGTTGGATTAGGTTAGGTTAGGTTAGGTTTGGTTGGATAAGAGTTGGTTTTGGTTAGGTTAGGTTAGGTTAGGTTTGGTTTGGTTGGATTAGATTAGAGTTGGTTTTGGTTAGGTTAGGTTAGGTTAGGTTAGGTAAGGTTAGGTTAGGTTAGGTTTGGTTTGGTTTGGTTGGATTAGAGTTGGTTTTGGTTAGGTTAGGTTAGGTTAGGTTTGGTTTGGTTGGATTAGATTAGAGTTGGTTTTGGTTAGGTTAGGTTAGGTTAGGTTAGGTAAGGTTAGGTTAGGTTAGGTTTGGTTTGGTTTGGTTGGATTAGAGTTGGTTTTGGTTAGGTTAGGTTAGGTTAGGTTAGGTAAGGTTAGGTTAGGTTAGGTTTGGTTTGGTTTGGTTGGATTAGAGTTGGTTTTGGTTAGGTTAGGTTAGGTTTAGTTTGGTTTGGTTTGAATAGGTTAGGTTAGGCTGCCAACAGTTCCGGGTTATTGTTTATTTTACGGTCATTTTGGGGCGTTACTTAGCCTACCTTTGTCTTTATTTAATTATTTTCCAACGAAGACGCAATGATAGTGAAATTTCCCGGGTGTTTTTTCGTTTCAGTTTCGTCGTGTTATTGAAAAGTTGTCGTTTTTACCACTTGTTTCCTCCTGCGTCAACACCCAGGAGGAAACGACTCATTCGTGCCGTGCTTATAAAAATACAAATTACACAGTCTATTTATACTACTTTACACCACAGAATCTACTTATACTACTTTACATCAACTTCATTACTTATATAAAACTAGACGCTATTTAACATAAGGTATAGCCACTTTCGTTATCATTCTCAGTTTAATTCGCTATATTACCTCCAGAGTGTGTTCTAAGCTATGCACTTTTGATTATAAGACACAGCTCGCTATACCCTTTGGCTATGTAGTTTATAGACTCTGGTTTAAAGGCCCACAGATGGTGTATTAAGGCCTGGCTATACTGTTGTGTGTGTGTGTGTGTGTGTGTGTCAAGGTGTCGCACGTGCACACACACACACACACACACACACACAGACACTCACACACACACACACACACACACACACACACACACACACACACACACACACACACAGCAACAATTCCGAGTTATGCGTTACAGTTGTCTTGATATAATTAGTAAACATTAATATATTATAAAGAACAAGATCATAATTTAAATCAGTTTTCAAGATAATAATAATTACAGTTATATAATACTTATTGATTAATATCCAGGTGAATAAATAGTAATTGGATATGTTTATGTTAATACCGTATAATTAAATGCCAATACCTGTGTAATTATATAATCGATGTTGAATTATTGATTGATTTGATAAATGATTAGTTCGGTCCTAAGTGAGGGAGGGAGGGATGGGGAGTAGGAGGGGGAGGAGGAAGGGCAAGAGTTTGGAGGGGGAGGAGGAAGGGCAAGAGTTTCGACGAGCGTGATTGGTCGAGACAGTGGCCAGCCAAGCGATGTTATTGGTCACTTGTACAGGGTGTTGGTGCACGAGAATGTCAATATTATATTATGTCATTTTTAAGACTCGGTTTTTTCTCCTGTTTATTACGGTATAATATATGGCTCTCATTAAAATGGTTCACCCGCTGCAGCAACACATAACACGAGGGCCTGGGTCATGGTCTCTTGGGCCCCAGTCATAACCTAACCTAACCTGACCTGACCTAACCTAACCTAACCTGACCTAACCTGTGCATTAGGATTGGATAATAGTTTGGATGATATAATATTTACTTACTACTACTACTACTACTACTACTACTACTACTACTACTACTGATAATAATAATAATAATAATAATAATAATAATAATAATAATAATAATAATAACAAAGAATAAAGAAAATCATGACACCAATTAATAAGTAGTACAGTAATTACAATAAACCGATAACATATAATGATGACAAACAGACACTTTATTTAGCCATAAAAATGTTATAGGGGGAGGAGGGGCGGGGGTTCTCTCCCACCTGGTACGATGTCCTCCGTAAACTTCCTGACCTCTCGTACGTCTACGGGAAAGGGTCGCGGAAGGGGGACGTGATTGCTGCCCGTATCATCATTGGGTATGACTCTGCTTGGGAGATTGGTATCCCCGCATCCCCTGAGCAACGCTCTTGTGCATTAGGCAGAAGACCCGACAGCAGCACCCTTACCCACTACCTCCTAAGATGTCCCCACACACAACGCTTCCGTGACGCCTGCTGGACCACCACTCCACGACCCCCTGACGGAGACTCGATGATCCTCCCCATACTGGCCAGATATTTTATAAATAATATTGATTATGTGTTAAAGAAATATCCTTCCTCCCTTAAGCTTTAGTAAGCCCCTCTATAATATTTATACTGTATATACTTGTGACACTTGCCAGATGCTTCTGGTGTCATTGTACAGGGGTACCTAGTGACAGCACTAGGATCCCGCTTCCTCTATCAAGGAATAAACAATTGAAATTGAAATTGAATTGAGGGGCGGGGAGCAGCGTTGCCAAAACACGTCATCTATCCTGTAAACTAAACAGTGTTACCATCGCTCTTTCTCATCCCTTTCTACTTGGCAGTGTTGCAACTCTCTCTCTCTCTCTCTCTCTCTCTCTCTCTCTCTCTCTCTCTCTCTGTCTCTCTCTCTCTCTCTCTCTCTCTCTCTCTCTCTCTCTCTCTCTCTCTCTCTCTCACACACACCACACACACACACACACACACACTTCACTAACCTAACACAGATATATTCAGAGAGTACATACATACATACATACATACACAGACATTCGGTATGTACAAATATTAACATTCCTAAAGTATGCACACACACACACACACACACACACACACACACACACACACACACACACACGAATATTCAGAAAAAATATACAGACACGCACATAGGAGTACACATACACACACACACACACACACACACACACACACACACACACATACATACATAAATAAACGTATGGGTACACACGCACATTTGTTCACACATGTAAACACACAATCATACACACGCACACGGACGTAATATAGTTAACGTAGGAATAAGTAAGAGGTTTATTGGAGAGAGAGAGAGAGAGAGAGAGAGAGAGAGAGAGAGAGAGAGAGAGAGATTGATTTAATTTACACGTTTGATCATTACCCTAGGCTGATATTGTACTGAGCAAAATTCTCTCTCTCTCTCTCTCTCTCTCTCTCTCTCTCTCTCTCTCTCTCTCTCTCTCTCTCTCTCTCTCTCTCTCTCGCCACAGTATCCACAACGAATCAGGTTTTGCCATTTTTCCAGATTCAATAACTCAATAGGGCTTTACTTAATAATTTCTCGCTTTGTCTTTGAACCCAGGCCGCTGCAGCTGACAAGAGTGGCTGGGAATGGGAATTAGGAATGGGAATTGCCTTTTGTGGGGAGATGTGTAATTTAGATGGGATATCCTTGAAGGCTGGAAAATTGAGGAAAGTATGAGGTAGTGAATGACGCTTGGAATCTTTCTCTCTCTCTCTCTCTCTCTCTCTCTCTCTCTCTCTCTCTCTCTCTCTCTCTCTCTCTCTCTCTCTCTGTCCTTAATCTGATTCGTTTTTTCTTATTTTCTTATTTTTATTTTACAATTGCTTATGTTTTTTTCTCTGACAAATAAGATTAATTAATAATAACAACCAGCAACAACAAAAACAACAAAAACAACAACAATACTACTACTACTACTACTACTACTACTACTACTACTACTATCCATCACTAATTCCTCCTCCTCTTCTTTCCCTAGGACTTTCACACTCCTTCGTAATGATATTCACCCATAACAATATAATCAATAAACTCGTATCGTCATTACCTCACCCCTTTAGCGATACAGGTCTCTCTACACGTCACACCCAAGGACCATGGCTATCAAATTCATATACCTGTCTAAATGTCACCTTTGTGTTGTCAAGAATCCATGGCATGTATGTCTGGATGTCCACTTAGTAAATGATCTTCAGGGTTTTATAGTAGTGAGGTGTTAGTGACCAAGAGTTACGACACTTAGTACTTTTTACACGTGTTACTTGTTTGGTCCCTTGTCTCGTTTCGTCTCGTCTCGTCTCATATCGTCTCGTCTCGTCTCGTCTCGTCTCGTCCTTGCAAGTTCATGTCTTCATATTTCTCTTGTCTGTTTTTTCTGGCCTCCAATTCATATTTTCTTATCTTTACGACCTCTTCCTCCTCCCCTGTGTGTGTGTGTGTGTGTGTGTGTGTGGTGGAGGTTCATACATAACAGCCTTCTTCATCTCCTCTTCATGTCGAGGAACCACAAACTTGACTTGAAATCCCCACCACCACCTCCACCACTTCCACTCAGCGGTCACTTGTCGTCTTCATGCAGTGGAGGGTGTGCGTGTCTGGCTCCCATTAACACACACACACACACACACACACACACACACACACACACACACATACACACACACACACACACACACATATATATATCAGTGATTCACGACACAGATATGAACCTTAAAATATGTCCAGAGTTTACAGGTTGACCATCACACCTGTCGTCCACTACCAACACTACTACTACTACAACTATTACCACCACAAACATCACTACCACCACCGCCACTACCACTTCTGCCACCACCACCACCAGACTGAAGGAAGGTGTCGTGCTAGGGTCTATAACTTCTTCCTGCTAAATTTATATATTAATTTTTAAACAGGTAAGATGGTCTCTTTCTCTCTCCACACCTCGATTAATAATTCCCACACTAACCTAACCTAACCTAACCTAACCTACTGAAAATAATACACAAATTCCTAAACCCCCTTTTTTTCCTCTCAAAGTAGAAGGGAAAAAAATAGAAAATAATGTCGGGTATTTTCCCCCACATCGATATATATTTACAGCTTTACTCTCCGGGGATAATAATTTACTCAGAGACGAAAGGGAAATTACATTGTCCTTTAGTTTTTTATATGTACAATGTGTTAAAAAGGCCGAGATAAAAATGCTGAGTGATTTTGTTTTTCTGTTTATTTTGGTATTTCGGAAATTTTCTTTATTTTTCGGTATTTTTCATTATATTCCTGTATTTTCGTTATTTTTCATTATATTCCGGTATTTCGTTATTTTTCATTATATTCCGGTATTTTCGTTATTTTTCATTATATTCCGGTATTTCGTTATTTTTCATTATATTCCGGTATTTCGTTATTTTTCATTATATTCCGGTATTTTCGTTATTTTCATTATATTCCGGTATTTCGTTATTTCTCAGTACTTGTGACGGTATCTGGGTGAGTGAGTGTAAGACGAAGACCACACCTGGTAAGTGTCTTCCTGTCGTCACCGGTAAGACAGCCTGTCAGGTTCACGGCAGGAGTCACTTACCGAGACTGTCTATATATCTATCTGTCTGTCTGTCTGTCTGTCTGTTTATCCTGTATGTATTTGTATGTCCCTCTATATACAACCTCAACACACACACACACACACACTCACACACACACACCCACACACACACACACACACACACTATTTCTAAAAGTAATTGGTGTACCGTAATTATGACATGTTATCTGTACAGTACACTGATATATATACTGTATTCTGAGATCCTGCAGTGTATTAAACTTAGAGAGAGAGAGAGAGAGAGAGAGAGAGAGAGAGAGAGACCCCACCCAGGCGTGAACTGTGACCTTTACGAGGAATTTGGTGGTTATGATGAGTATTAATAATGAATGTGACCCCCACGCACACCTTACATACATACATACATACATACATACATACATACATACATACATACATACATACATACATATAAAGACATTCTAATTTATGTATATATAAACAAATGTTTTCTTTTATACGTATAGTATAATTACATATCAAAACAAACACACATTATTACAGGCACAGAATTATTCCCACACACTCCCACACACACAGTAAAATCACCCCCCACACACACAGTAAAATCACCCCCCACACACACCAACATCCTCCCAACCACACACACACACACACACACACACACACACACACACACAGCAACATCCACCCAACCACACACACACCCACACATAGCAACATTCCCCCCCCCCCCCCACACACGCCTTACCTTGGCGGCAGACAAACAGAAACAACACACCTGGACATTCCCACCTGTGTGAAGTATATACGAGGTATTTAAGCATGTGTGTGTGTGTGTGTGTGTGTGTGTGTCTGTGTGTGTGTGTGTGTGTGTGTGTGTGTGTCTGTGTGTGTGTGTGTGTGTGTCTGTGTCTGTGTGTCTGTGTGTGTGTGTGTGTGTGTGACGATTATAACATTAATCTAAAATTATTAAAAGATAACCCGAGATTATTAGATTAGGTTAGGTTTGGTTAGCTTAGGTAAGGTTAGGTTAGGTAAGGTTAGCTTAGGTAAGGTTAGGTTAGGTAAGGTTAGGTGAGGTTAGTGTCATGTTCGCTGTATTAATTCACGCCATACCCACACAGGCGACAGTTCACCCCTGTAGCCAACTCTGCCTCTGTGACCTTCTTGGATCAGGTCAAGTGAGGTTAAGTTAACGATTGTTGTGTCTGTGTCTGTATTGATGCTTAGTGTTTAAGAGGTTGTGTGCAGGTGGAATTAACGATTATACATACATACATACATACATACATACATACATACTACATACATACATACATACAGAGCACAACACACACACACACACACACACACACACACACACACACACACACACACACACATACATAGTTTAAAACCCTTCCAACTAGGATTTAATTCCCATAGGATTAAGTGACCCAAATTTGAGGATTATTGTAAATATTATAAAAGAAAAAAAAAATGTTATTTTAATTGGAGGGGATTTAAATGCCTAATATTTTTTAACATTGTTCGTGTATATAATTCCACGTGACGAATATATCATATGTGCTCTAGTAATTGGTACAAGTCTTGCGGCCGAGAACTGAAATTAAATGTCAGTTCCAGATTACTGTGTGTGTGTGTGAGAGAGAGAGAGAGAGAGAGAGAGAGAGGTTGGCAGCAAGGACCTAAATACAGTATATAACGAACGATATAATAGTGAAAGAACAGCTCATTAAAAAAACTAAACAAAAAAACTCCCTCACATCCCCAAAATCTCATCCATCAGTCAAGTCATGGATGTCCTCGGGTTCTGATGTGATTAAATTCAGGGGGGGGGGGGGGGGGAAATATCTCTCGTTTCGGTAAAGTGGTACACCATGGAACAGCCTAGGAGGGGGGATGGGGGAGGGGGTGTAGGGGGAGGGGGTGTAGGGGGATGGTATAGTGGCGCCAGGCAGACCAGCACGACACCCTACTTACCCCCCACCACCACCAACCACGACTACCATCACTACCACAACTTTCTACCACCACTATCACCCCCCCCCCTCCCCCCCCACCTCCTCAGTTCCCTTTGTCCCAGCTGCTGCTCTATACCACCATCTCTCTCAGCTCAGTTTAAATGTAATTACACCACCACGACTGTTCTCAGCTATAGTTAGTGTTCTCTCTCTCTCTCTCTCTCTCTCTCTCTCTCTCTCTCTCTCTCTCTCTCTCTCTCTCTCTCTCGTTACAGTAGCTAGTATGCTGTAGAGTGTTATAGTGAACGACCATCTGTGACAGCCGACACGAACCAACCAACCAACCAGCCTTATCTACTCTTATCTTTACGTTGTTGTGTCCTTATCTTCTTTCAATCTCTCTATCTCTCTCTCTCTGGGATGGTTGATGGTGGACAGAAACCCAACCCAACCCAACCCAACACAACCCAACCCAACCCCATGTGTATCAAGCCCATATACAGTGTACTTAAGGCGGTGGTAAACTCGACTCGTATATAAATAGATACATATATAGTCGTACATATA
>CAUDMG010003561.1:580000-595000 GCA_958450375.1 Homarus gammarus | reverse complement strand
CTTCTACCACTATCCTACTACCACCACGATTACTACCATTACTACCACTACCATGATCACTACTACCACTATCCTACTGCCACCACGATTACTACCATTACTACCACTACCATGATCACTACTACCACTATCCTACTACCATTACGACCACTACTACCATTACTACTACCATAATTGTTGCTAACACTATCCTACTACTACCACCACTATCACTACTTCATCGCTACCAATATTTTATCTACCACCATATTTTCCAACACTTATCGCTATTACCACAATCACTACCACTAACCACGCTACCACCACCATAACACTGCAGCGATTTATCAAGAATATTTATTACATGTAGAAGTGGACAGGTACAAATGACTGGTAGCACCACCACTACCACCACGACCACCACGACCACTACCACCACTACCACCACTACCACCACGACCACCACGACCACTACCACCACTACCACCACGACCACCACGACCACTACTACCCACCACGACCACCACCACCACTACCACTTCCACCACGACCACCACGACCACTACTACCACTACCACCACGATCACCACTACGACCACCACTACCACTACCACCACGACCACCACTACCACCACGACCACCACGCCCACCACGACGACCACCACGACCACCACTACCACCACTACCATCACGACCACCACGACCACTACTACGACCACCACGACCACCACTACCACTACCACCACGACCACCACTATCATCACGACCACTACTACGACCACCACTACCACCACGACCACCACGACCACTACTACCACTACCACCACGACCACTACTACCACCACGACCACCACTACCATCACGACCACCACCACTACTACCACTACCACCACGACCACTACTACCACCACGACCACCACGAACCACCACGACCACCACTACCACCACCATACTAAAATTACCACTAATGCTTTCACTACTACTACTACAACAGCTTTAACACCACTATTACCATGACCACACACACACACACACACACACGCACGCGCACACACACACACACACACACACACACGTAAGGCCAGTACGCGTTGAGAGTATTTATTTAGATTACGTTCCTGGTCCAACTAATTAAACTTATTTGCATGTACTGTAATTTTTTCAGGTACAAAATATATGTAGGACTGAGGTGGAGTAGCTCTCTCTCTCTCTCTCTCTCTCTCTCTCTCTCTCTCTCTCTCTCTCTCTCTCTCTCTCTCTCTCTCTCTCTCTCTCTCTCTCACCACAAAGCAACAGCCAGGTAGATCGATCCCCGGCAGGTGGGTCAGGTGAGAGGCGGCTGGGGGTGTTGTTAGTGGTTCATTGATTAGTTTATCTACCACCTGCCTCACCTACTTAAACACCTGTGGCAGCCAGTATACATACCACTACCTCAGGGTATACGTAAACACCTGTGGCAGCCAGTATACATACCACTACCTCAGGGTATATATAAACACCTGTGGCAGCCAGTATACATACCACTACCTCAGGGTATACATAAACACCTGTGGCAGCCATTATACATACCACTACCTCAGGGTATACGTAAACACCTGTGGTAGCCAGTATACATACCACTACCTCAAGGTATACATTAACACCTGTGGCAGCCAGTTTACATACCACTACCTCAAGGTATACATTAACACCTGTGGCAGCCAGTATACATACCACTACCTCAGGGTATACGTAAACACCTGTGGCAGCCAGTATACATACCACTACCTCAGGGTATACGTAAACACCTGTGGTAGCCAGTATACATACCACTACCTCAAGGTATACATTAACACCTGTGGCAGCCAGTTTACATACCACTACCTCAAGGTATACATTAACACCTGTGGCAGCCAGTTTACATACCACTACCTCAGGGTATATATAAACACCTGTGGCAGCCAGTATACATACCACTACCTCAGGGTATACATAAACACCTGTGGCAGCCATTATACATACCACTACCTCAGGGTATACGTAAACACCTGTGGTAGCCAGTATACATACCACAACCTCAAGGTATACATTAACACCTGTGGTAGCCAGTATACATACCACTACCTCAGGGTATATATAAACACCTGTGGTAGCCAGTATACATACCACTACCTCAGGGTATACATAAACACCTGTGGCAGCCAGTATACATACCACAATCCTACGGTATATATACACGTGTGTATTCCTTCTCTAGTATACACACAATACTTGTCTTGAGTATTTTGACTTGATATTTAAAAGGGTTTGTTAGCGTGTTATTTCTACCCCCTAGTCTTATCATCCGTGTTATTTCTACCCCCTAGTCTTATCATCCGTGTTATTTCTACCCCCTAGTCTTATCATCCGTGTTATTTCTACCCCCTAGTCTTATCATCCGTGTTATTTCTACCCCCTAGTCTTATCATCCGTGTTATTTCTACCCCCTAGTCTTATCATCCGTGTTATTTCTACCCCCTAGTCTTATCATCCGTGTTATTTCTACCTACCCCCATCAAGTCTTCTGATTTCTCCCCAGTTTGTGTACCGTGGCCACCTCTTCCTGGGTTCGAATCCCCCACAGCCTGACCCACAGTGAGTGACCCATCTCGTGTTGACTGTACCGATAATTAATTAGAGTTTTAATCCATTTTCGACGCCATTTTAGTGATTGATTTTAATATTTACTATATGTTTACACTTTGAGAAGAATATTTGACGTAGGAATATTCGAGAATTAATATTGTTTGTCAGTTTAAATGAGATAGTTGGGTTCATACATACGAGGCAATTTTTTGACGTACGATCGTTTGGGAATCCGTCAATTTTAATTTATTTATTGGGGGCAATATTTTGACGAACGAATATTTAAGAATCTCCATTAGTTTCGTCTCTTCCCTATTATGTTCGTCTCTTAAAGTCAAAAGTTAGATATTACACCTTAGAAATATTATCACGAACGAATATTTAAGAATCTATCATAACATCGTCGTTTAGGTGTACCAGTTAAATTCGTTCTAATATCTGGTGACGAAAAATGTTGACTTGTGTACGAATCTTTGAGACACTTGACCTTGATCTGGGTAATTGTAGGAGGGGGGGGGGAGGGGCGAAGGGAAGTACTTATACCCAAACATGTAATAATAATAATAATAATAATAATAATAATAATAATAATAATAATAATAATAATAATAACAATAATAATAATAATAGTAATAATAATAGTAATAATAATAATAATAACAATAATAATAATAATAATAATAATAATAATAATAATAATAAACGGTTTATTGATTGAGTTGCTGCTGGTGGCTGAAAATATGCAGACTTACATTTGATTTAGACTTAATGATATAATATGCGTTGAATACATTTACAGGGCTGTACAGTACATAAATCAGGAGTTGTTTATTATTTTAACAATAGATGTGGTGTGTGTATAGAGGCCACACACACACACACACATATAATAATGCATAATGGTTGCCCCTCGTGTAACAAGGATGGCCGGTCCAAGGGCCACCTAGGCGTGAATTTGTTTAAGGTGTAGAAGCTGTCGCCAACACAACAACCACACCCTGAGTTAACGAGCTGCATGACCCAGTGTCAAGGAATAGTCCGAGAAGACCGGACAACTCGCCAACTGCGCTGGCTAACCATTATCCCGGAATACGATCAGCAAATCGATTAACATCCAGGTCCCCAATTACTGCTGGGTAGACAGAGGCAAATGGCGTAAAGAAACTTGCCCATAGTTTCACCCTGCCCGGGGATCGAACCCGGGCCCACTCGCTTGGGAGGCGAGCATGCTGACCATTACACCACAGGTCGCCACACACACACACACACACACACACACACACACACACACACACACCTCTTCTTGTCATCTCCTTCCCTCTCCCTTATCTTCCTCCTCTTCCTCCTTTTCTTGTTGTTGTTGTTTTTTCTTCTCTTGTTCATTTCTTACTCTCTTGCTTATTACCGTACGCCATAGTCCTCTCTCTCTCCTGTCCTCTTCGACAGACAAACAGACAGACAAGCGGACAGGCATGCACACAGACAGACAGACAGACAGACAGAAAAAAAGAAAGCCATACAGACAAACCGACAGGAAATACCTACATAAACAAGAGAACTATCCCGACACACTAAGGGGGCTCAAACTCTCTCTGTAGGTGATCCCGTCTGCTGTCCATACCAGAACACGAGCGCTCGTTCGCCAGGGTGTAACTTACCCTCCAAAGAACGCCAGGCTATTTCTGATCGCTCGAACTGGCGTTGTCCAAGGTGTGTGTGTGTGTGTGTGTGTGTGTGTGTGTGTGTGTGTGTGTGTGTGTGTGTGTGTGTGTACCTTCGCTTGCATGATAATATTTTTCATGTTTTCTCTGACGTCATCACAACACTTGGACGATGACCCTCCAGCCTAACGCCCACACACCCCGCCACACCCCGACGCACTCACCACACACCCCGCCACACCCCGACGCACTCACCACACACCCCACCACACCCCGACGCACTCACCACACACCCCGCCACACCCCGTCACACACACACACACACACACACACACTCACATACACACACACACACACACGACACACCCACGACACACGACACACACACACACACACACACACACACACACAGACCCCACGGCGGGGACACTACTCAGACAGATTGCACCATGGCGTCAGTGAGAGATGGAAGGGGGGGGGGGGGGTATGAGGAAAGAGGAGGGAGAGAGGGAGATGAGAGTAAGAGTTAAGGAGAGATGGAGATGAGAGTGAATGAAGAGGAGGGAGAGAGTGAAGACAGGGGGGAGAAAGTGGGATGAGAGTGGGAGAGGGATGAGAGAGAGGGTGAGGTAGAGAAATAATTGAAATGAGAGTGGGATGGGAGGGAAGGGGATTAAGAGATGGATGGATAACATGGAGAAGAGGGGAGAAAGAGAGGGAGAAGAGGGGAGAGGGGAAGAGACGAGAAGGGAAAAAGAGGGAGGGGTAAAGAGGAGAGGGAGAGAAAGCGGGGAGACAAAAGGGGAGAAGAGAAGGGAGATGAATGAGTAGGGCTGAGGATGTTGGAGGAGAAGTAGGGGAGAGAAAGGAGGTGATGTGAGGGGTGAAGGGAGAAGGGGAAGAGAGAGGGGGAAGGGGAAGAAAGAGAGGGGAAAGGGGAAGGGAAGAGAGGGGAAAGGGGAAGGGAAGAGAGGGGATGGAGGGGCTAACAGAGATAAGGGATAATGAAGTCTTAGGTTTGTGAGGCAGAGGGAACTGTCAGCCGGGCCTTGTTTACTACCACAAGCGGCGGACAGTACTGTGGGGGGGGGGGGAGAAGAGGAGATAGAGAAAGGGGAGAGAAAGGGGGAAGGGAGGGAGAGAGAGAGAGAGAGAAAGGGGGGAGAGGTAGAGAGAGGATTGGGAGAGGGACATTTTTGAGGTACCGTATCAAGCCGACATTGGGCCACCCGGAATCATGATTTTTTTTTTGGAGGGTCAGTTGTGAGTCGTACCAATTCCAAAGGCTCTCCCGGTAAGCTTTGGGTGAGACGGGGAGGGGACGGAGGGGAGAGGCGGGGTGAAGGAGAGGAGAGGCGGGGTGAAGGAGGGGGGCCACAGCTGAGGGTCCTATGATGCACTTTATACAAGGACCAGCACGCCCCTTCCCTAAACACACACACACACACACATACACTGCTGGATATCCTACATTCTTACATCATCCTATCCTATCCTATCCTTCCTCTGTCTCACGTCTATTCATTTCTATTCCATTTTCTCGTCTTCTGTTCCTTCCTTTCTTTTGTTCTCTCTCTTCTTCATCTTTCTATTCTATTCAATCTTCTTTTCTCTTAATTCCAGGTGACTAATGTGTTAATAACCTACCACTATCTACCAGACTGAAACAATAGTTGTGGTGGTAGTTGTGGTAGATAATCCTGAGTCCCTAATTCATCTTTACCACAATTAACCACATTCAATCAGTATCTACCACTGTTTTCTACAATCTACCACCACTAACTTAACCACAATTAAGTGTTATTTACTGTTACTTACCACAATCAACCACTATTTACCGACTGGCTTACCACAATCAACCACTACTTACCACAACCACTACTTACCACATCCAACCATTAACCCACCACTACCCTCACTAACACCACTGTCTGCCACCACCTACTACCTGCCACTAGCTATTAAACCTCAAGGGGCAGTAAGTATACTTGACCTTCCTACTTGCCGTCTGCCATTACTCTGCCACTACCCTGCAACTACCCCCCCCCCCTCCCCACCCCTCCTGACACTGCCTGGCACCGAGTCACGTGATTACCACCATCAGGAGGCACTGCCATTTGCACCAACCGCCTCTATAATTATGTATAATGGCTCCATTTTGATAAAGAGTAAAGCAAGGAGAGAGAGAGACAGAGAGAGAGAGAGAGAGAGAGAGAGAGAGAGAGAGAGAGAGAGAGAGTCAATTAAAGCTGGTACAGTGTTTCCAGAAGAGTGAGTCAGTCATCGTATACATCAGCCAATGACAGTGTACGCAGACAGACGCAGGTGAGTCAGTCAGGTGCTCTCTCTCTCTCTCTCTCTCTCTCTCTTCTCTCTCTCTTTCTCTCTCTCTCATATAACTTACAGTATACCCAGAGGAAATCACCCCTCCCCCCGACACCCCACCACCCCATACCCCCCACCCCACACCCCACCCCACCCCACACCTCACCCCATACCCCACCCCCACCCCACACCCCACCCCACACCCCACACACCCAAACACACGTACAGAGTTTAAAAGAGAAGAAGATACAGTGACTCTGCTCCTGCCCAATAAGACTCGGGTCACCTGATCACCTCCCTGGCGTGGCGGGGTGAGGCAGGCGTCTAGTGTGACATACAGACACACAAATGAGGTTCAGGCGGTGGGAATTGTCTGTTAGAGAGGATGAGGGAGGTGGGGGTGAGGGGGTGAGGGGGTGAGGATGAGGGGGTGTGGATGTGAGGGGGTGAGGATGAGGGGATGAGGGATGGTGAGGGTGAAGGGGTGAGGGGGTGAGGATGAGGGAGGTGGGGGTGAAGGGGTGAGGGGGTGAGGATGAGGGAGGTGGGGGTGAAGGGGTGAGGGGGTGAGGATGAGGGGGTGAGGATGAGGGAGGGTGTGGATGAGGGGGTGAGGATGAGGGAGGGTGTGGATGAGTGGGTGAGGATGAGGGATGGTGAGAGGGTAAGGATGAGGGGGTGAGGTTGAGGGAGGGTGTGGATGAGTGGGTGAGGATGAGGGAGTGATAATTTCTGGCCAAATACCTCGTTTCTCTATGGGTATCGTAGCCCAACGTCAGAGTACCTAACCTAACCTAACCAAAAACAAGTTTCCTTTACATATAAACAAATAATAATAATAATTGTTTTCTTTTCGTCGGCTGGGAGCTTCGTCTTACCAACCCGAGTTTAAAAATAATTGAGTCGTGAAGGACACCGCACTACAGCGCTCTTACTGGAAGGTGTGGCTGGAAAACGAACTTATATTATTGGAATTAGTTCCTTTTACCGCCACACCTTCCAGTAAGAGCGCTGTAGTCCTGTTGGCAACGGATCTGTAGAAAGAGTTCGGTCAACTCGGTGACATGCGTGCGCCATGTTGTGACTAAGCTGTGGAAGAAATAGTTTGCGCTCGTACTGGAGAGAATAATGATGATGATGATGACGATGATGATGATGATGATGATTATTCAGTAAAATTGGATAAGGTGTTTACAATTGAATAAGCCTGTTTATAAACTATGTGGGAGACAGCCCCAGAGGACTTCCCACCCGCTGAGTTACAACATGGCGCCCGGTTGGCCATCGTCCTCCTCCTGACATCATCGTTCTCCTCCTGTCATTATCGTCCTCCTCCTGTCATCATCGTTCTCCTCCTGTCATCACCGTTCTCCTCCTGTCATCATCGTTCTCCTCCTGTCATCATCGCTCTCCTCCTGTCATCATCGTTCTCCTCCTGTCATCGTCGTTCTCCTCCTGTCATCATCGTTCTCCTCCTGTCATCATCGCTCTCCTCCTGTCATCATCGTCCTCCTCCTGTCATCATCGTTCTCCTCCTGTCATTATCGTCCTCCTCCTGTCACCATCGTCCTCCTCTTGTCACCATCGTTCTCCTCCTGTCATCATCGTTCTCCTCCTGTCATCATCGTTCTCCTGCTGACATCATCGTCCTCCTCCTGTCATCATCGTCCTCCTCCTGACATCACCGTTCTCCTCCTGTCATCATCGTTCTCCTGCTGACATCATCGTCCTCCTCCTGTCATCATCGTCCTCCTCCTGTCACCATCGTCCTTCTCCTGTCACCATCGTCCTCCTCCTGTCACCATCGTTCTCCTCCTGTCATCATCGTCCTCCTCCTGTCACCATCGTCCTCCTCCTGTCACCATCGTCCTCCTCCTGTCATCATCGTCCTCCTCCTGTCACCATCGTCCTCCTCCTGTCACCATCGTCCTCCTCCTGTCACCATCGTCCTCCTCCTGTCACCATCGTTCTCCTCCTGACATCATCGTCCTCCTCCTGTCACCATCGTTCTCCTCCTGTCACCATCGTCCTCCTCCTGTCACCATCGTCCTCCTCCTGTCACCATCGTCCTCCTCCTGTCACCATCGTCCTCCTCCTGTCACCATCGTCCTCCTCCTGTCACCATCGTTCTCCTCCTGACATCATCGTCCTCCTCCTGTCACCATCGTTCTCCTCCTGTCACCATCGTCCTCCTCCTGTCACCATCGTCCTCCTCCTGTCACCATCGTCCTCCTCCTGTCACCCTCGTCCTCCTCCTGTCATCATCGTCCTCCTCCTGTCACCATCGTCCTCCTCCTGTCATCATCGTCCTCCTCCTGTCACCATCGTCCTCCTCCTGTACCAACAGACCTTCCTGACCGTATTTAGAGGGCTGTCACTTGACCCTGAGAGGCAGTGAGCAATACACAGCTGTATCCATTACCAGCGGTGACGTAACGCTATGATGTGTCAGGTCACCATCAGGGCCTGAACTAACCTACTATAGATGATTGAGTCTTGTTTACATACTTTTTGGTCTGCTAACGTTGACGCCTGTGTGTGCCTGTGCGTGCCTGTGCGTGTCTGTGTCCACCCCACCAGATCATGAGCACACACACACACACACACACTGAAAGGAGAGGGTCGGAGCCGTTGCGTTGTGGAGTAGCGTAGTGGTAGTGGTGGTGGAGGGAAGGCGTAGTGGTGGTGGTGGTGGTGGTGGAGGGAAGGCGTCGTAGTGGTGGTGGTGGTGGTGGAGGGAAGGCGTAGTGGTGGTGGTGGTGGGAAGGTGTAGTAGTGGAGGGACAGAAGGAAGGAAGGAAGGAAGGACAGGCCGTGTTATGGGTCTTCGTGTCTCCTCGTGTAATTATTCATATTTACCCTCCTGGTATATACACCACCGCCGCCAAGGTATGCATGTATATTTCGTGGACATGACTACTTGAAAACTCGTAGCGTGACTTAGTATACTTGTGTGTGTGCGTGTGCGTGTGTGTGTGTGTGTGTGAGAGTGGGAGGATGTGTGTGTATGTGTGGGTGGGTGTATGGAGGCTGGTGTATAAATAATATGTATGTGTATGTATGAATATATATAAATTTCTGTGTATACATAAATTCACATGCCATTGTACCGAGATCATAATTAATTCAGCTACTGTCCCCCGGATGCTCCTCGATCAGGTCACCGTAATCAGGTTGGAGCGGCCGCCACGAGACAGGTACCGTCATCACACAATTAACAGCGGCTACAACGGTCTCCACACACGTACACCTTTATTGATTAAGGATTACTCTGCATTCCTACATTACTACCCTCTCTTACCAACCTCTCTACCTCTACCTACGTGCCCCCTACACCTGTGAGGAGAGATGAGGGGGACGGTGGAAGGGAGAAGAAAGAGCTAAGGGTACCTCTCTTTTCCCTCAGTCCCCCCCCCCTCACTCCCTCCCCCTCACTCAAGAGCAAGCACAGGTCGAACTTGGCACCGAGCACCTCACCTCACCTCCGTCACACCTCTCTTTACCCTACACCTGCCTCACCCCACAGGTAGTAAAGAGAGAACCCAAACTTTTATATCGCTAACCTAACCTAACCCAAACTTTATATCGCTTCTCTCCCTCGTTCATCAGGTGTTGGGTAAAGTCTTGTCCTTCAACCCTTTTGTTTTATTTTGTAATTTCCTTGGTAGTAATTTATTATGGTAGACGTCCCCCCCACCCACCAGGCCTACCTCTCACACCCCTCCCTGACCCCTCATACCGCCTCCATGACCCTTACACCCCTCCCTGACCCCCATGCCCCTCCATGATCCTTACGTCCCTCCCTGACCCTTATACCACCTCCCTGACCCTCACACAACCATCCTTGACCCTCACACCTCTCCATGATCCTTACTCCCCTCCCTGACCCTCACACCGCCTCCCTAACCCTCACACAACCACCCCTGACCCCTCACACAGCCTCTCTGACCCTCACACCCCTCCCTGACCCTCACACCGCCTCCCTGACCCTCACACTCCAACAGGTATGAGAGATAATTAAGAGGTGAGCTAAACATCCACTTTGCTCCCTCATAGCGCCTCCTCTGCCATCCTTCACACGGTCATAAAAGTTAATTAAGGGTTAAGTTAAACGTTCATTAGAGGTGACTTACCTGCCACTCTTAATTAAGGTGAACAGTAGAGGGGGTTAAGTGTCCCCATGTGTCGGGTGTCGTCGTCGCTCCCTCCTCACTACTACACCACTACAGCACCACCACCTCTCGCTGCCATCACACAACCATTGCACTTCACTTCTTCTTTTTAAATCTTTCTCTAATAATCCCACTTCGAAGTCACTTCCTTCTGAGGACATAGACGATCGTCGTGGTCCTCCATGTTTGTCGGTTTATCGAGAAGGATAGTTTTGGGGATGAAGTATTTGTTATTTTTTTATTTATTGTCTATGGTGGGAAGGTTGTGAGGAAAGAGGGGGGAAGGCAGGCGAGTATTGTTTATGGGAGGGAACGGGGCGCTGCTGGTTCCCGCGTGCGCTACACACACCGACTCACTCACTCACTCACCCGACACCACCACCGACACGCTGCCCAACACCTCCTCCTCCTCCTCCCCACGGCGCACCCACACCCTGACGTCACACCTCCGCCAACTCCCCTCGCACCTGTCCGCCGCCACCAGTCGCACTTGTTCACCTCTTGTGGCCACCTGTCGCACCCGTCTACCACACTACCAATGCATCTGTCTACCACCACCATCACCACCACACCTGTCTACCACCACCACACCTGTATACCACACTACCAGCCCCCATTGCAACTGTCTGTCACCACCCACCACACCTGTCCATCCCACCATCTCCACCACACCTGTCTGCCACCACCCACCACACCTGTCCATCCCACCATCACCACCACACCTGTTTAACCCTTCCTCAACACCTGCATCTCACTCACTTTTCCAACCGAACTTAAACTAATCTAACCTAACCTAACTTAAGCTCAACCTAACGTTAACTTTGTTTAACGTTAATTAAGCTTGAACCTAACCTAACCTAACCATACCCACCACTACAAAGATGGCGTCATAAACATTGATCACGGAGCGAAATAAGACACGGACGCGAACTTATCAAACACCCAAAAATTAAATTAAAATAAAATAAAAAAAAAATTTAAAAAATCCTTTGGAAATTTATAGACGAATGTAATTACGATTAATATGAGGAAGTTCTTTATCGACCTCTACGTTACGTCTCCCTCTTAACCCTTCAGTCAACCGCAATACACGTAAAGGAAATGAGATTCAAAAGACTTCAAGTGTTGGTTAAAAAATAATATCAGGAAAGGAATAAAATTTTAGTCAGATAAGAAAATCGTATCATCTATCACATCAAATACCGAAAAAATATTCAAATAAAAGTCAGGTTCTGGGGTTTTGTTTCCAGTGTTGATAAAAAAAAATATAAATAAAAAGGGAATATTTTAGTCAGATTGGGAAGCCATAGAGACGACCATCCTATCCAAACAAATATCGAGTCATAGATAATCCTAGGGAAAAAAAGTAAGGAGAATTTTACCAAGAGTGGAAAGCCGTAATATCGAGCGTCTCAAACACCCCCATGTGTGTGTGTAAACAAGATTGAAAACTGGAATTATGAGAGGCGATCTACAACCCCGAAGTGTAATATAGAATTGTAAAAATCATTCAGTCTCGATTTTTGGTTTTGGGGGAAAAAATATTATGGTATATTGTTTTTTTCTTTCTTTAGGGTGTTGGATATGGAAATGATGGATAAGTGTGGATGGTGGATGAGAGTGCAAGGGTGGTGGAGGAGGTGGATGAGAGTGCATAGGGAATTGAAGAAGATTTATAGAAGACTTGAGGGTTAGGTTAGGTTAGGTTGCGACTGAGGCGGTCTGAGGTCCTGAACCACTTGTAATGTTGGTTCATTTCACGCGTTACTCTGATAACTATTGGTGAGTTCCTTGCGTGTTGGGGCATTGTTACTCATCCTCTCTCTCTCTCTCTCTCTCTCTCTCTCTCTCTCTCTCTCTCTCTCTCTCTCTCTCTCTCTCCACCAGCCTACACTTAACACCAGTAATGTCAAAATATCATCTAATTCTAATAAGTTTTGACTCAATTTCTAAGGGAGTTTTGTCATGCTAAGACTTGAAGTAGTGAAGATGGTGTTATAGAGGTCATGTTATAGATCTGTTACCTGTTAGTGGATGATATTATAGTTTGTTGCTGTAGAGTTAAAAATATTCCCACCCAGGCATACCGACAAGACAATGGGATGTGTGTTGCGGGTGTGGAAGATCTATGTATAGGTGTGGAAGATCTATGTATAGGTGTGGAAGATCTATGTATAGGTGTGGAAAATCTATGTATAGGTGTGGAAGATCATTTATGTGTGGTAAGTAGAGAGAGAGAGAGAGAGAGAGAGAGAGGGAGAGAGAGAGAGAGAGAGAGTTGGTGCCAGTACAGAGCCTTGAGGAACCCCGGTGATTAGTGACAGGTAGTGATGGGGTGACGTAAGGAGGAAAGACAATGGGATTAGAGCCAAAGTGTGTGTGTGTGTGTGTGTGTGTGTGTGTGTGTGTGTGTGTGTGTGTGTGTGTTGGTATTTTTATCGAGTTGGGGGTTGGGCTGGTGGTGGTTGTAGTAGAAGTGGTCATAGTAATAGTAGTGGTGGTAATAATAGTAGTAGTGGTGGTAGTAGTAGTAGTAGTGGTAGTACAGTACAGCGCAGAGCTCCACCAAGGACACTGTTATTGATGTAAAGTTCTCATTAATCTTTAGGTGGACACAACTACCATGTTATGTGTGTTATGTGTGGTGTTATGTGTGTTATGTGTGGTGTTATGTGTGTTATGTGTGTTATGTGTGGTGTTATGTGTGTTATGTGTGTTATGTGTGGTGTTATGTGTGGTGTTATGTGTGTTATGTGTGTTATGTGTGGTGTTATGTGTGTTATGTGTGGTGTTATGTGTGTTATGTGTGTTATGTGTGTTATGTGTGTTATGTGTGTTATGTGTGTTATGTGTGTTATGTGTGTTATGTGTGTTATGTGTGTTATGTGTGTTATGTGTGGTGTTATGTGTGTTATGTGTGTTATGTGTGGTGTTATGTGTGTTATGTGTGTTATGTGTGTTATGTGTGGTATGTGTGTTATGTGTGGTGTTATGTGTGGTGTTATGTGTGTTATGTGTGGTGTTATGTGTGTTATGTGTGGTGTTATGTGTGTTATGTGTGGTGTTATGTGTGTGTTATGTTCATCTCGACTTTTTTGTTCAAGGGGAGATGACGTACATACATACATACATACATACATACATACATACATACATACATACATACATACATACACCAATCAGCCAACTCTATACAATTACGTGCTTTGTGGTCGTGACGTCATCAACCATAACAATAACATTCAACCAATAATAATAACAAAGACTCGAAGAAATGGGGGAGTGGGGAGGAGAGGGATGGTGGGGAGGAGAGGGGTGGTGGGGAGGAGAGGGATGGTGGGGAGGAGAGGGATGGTGGGGAGGAGAGGGGTGGTGGGGAGGAGAGGGGTGGTGGGGAGGAGAGGGATGGTGGGGAGGAGAGGGATGGTGGGGAGGAGAGGGGTGGTGGGGAGGAGAGGGGTGGTGGGGAGGAGAGGGATGGTGGGGAGGAGAGGGGTGGTGGGGAGGAGAGGGATGGTGGGGAGGAGAGGGATGGTGGGGAGGAGAGGGATGGTGGGGGGTGAAGGGAGGGGAAGAGGGAGGGGGGAAGGGGGTTAAGAAGACAAAGGAGGATCACGATAATCACGTTTAATGATTGGCTGTTTTTACTAAGCCGTAGAGCAACACACACACACACACACACACACACACACACACACACACACACACACACACACACACTCACTCACACACACAAGCAGGTTAGAGAAAATGCATACACGAATGCATATGTATACTAAACATACATACATACATACATACATGGAGATCAATTCACACACACGCACACACACACACAAATAAATAAAAAAGTAGATACACACCTACATACGTACATAGATCAGCACGCACACAGACACATAAGAGTTTACAGTCAAATGCAGCAGAACCCTTCCAAAACGCACACACACACACACACACACACACACGAGAACTGATTTAACCAGACGCTGCGTGTGTACTTTCATCCCAAGTCGAGCACGCGATATTCCCCCGAGAGGCTTTCACCCCCCCCCCCCCCGCCCCCTTGGCTGATGTAATCGGATTATTATTATTATTGTTATTATTATTATTATTATTATTATTGTTTGTTTTGTTGTTGTTGTTTTTTGTTTTTCTTCTTCTTCCAATTTGGTTCTTAAACTTTATCTCTCTTTCTCTACTCTATTCTTTGTTTTCTTCTCCTATTTTTTCTCTGCCTTAATCTTTATCAACCTTTT